>JACJUY010005134.1:35676-63450 GCA_014220935.1 Platorchestia sp. MABIK
TATAGTTTCAATAATGGGAAATTCAATTTCACTATGAGGAAATTCAATTTCACTAGGAGGAAATTCAGTTCCACTGGGAGGAAATTCAATTTCACTATGAGGAAATTCAATTTCACTAGGAGGAAATTCAGTTTCACTAGGAGGAAATTCAGTTTCACTAGGAGGAAATTCAGTTCCACTGGGAGGAAATTCAATTTCACTATGAGGAAATTCAATTTCACTAGGAGGAAATTCAGTTTCACTAGGAGGAAATTCAGTTTCACTAGGAGGAAATTCAGTTTCATTAGGAGGAAATTCAATTTCACTAGGAGGAAATTCAGTATCACTAGGAAGAAATTCAGTTTCACTGGGAGGAAATTCAGTTCCACTGGGAGGAAATTCAATTTCACTATGAGGAAATTCAGTTTCACTAGGAGGAAATTGGATTGGAAATGGTATAGTGGCGCTTTTGTGACCGTATCTCCTCAACGCACATTTCGAGTCTAAGCAATAATATCGCGTATGGAGAATTTAAAGTTGTACATTAATTTGTGCAATTAAAAGGTAGCAGCTCTGTAACATAGAGTGGGTCCTCGAACTATTCGATGTCCTGTTGTGAAAACCTCATCTTTTCACGATAAATCAGTCCTAGTTATTCAAATAATAAGATGACAAATTGAAGTTAAGAACAATTTGTTATAACTATGCTTAATTTTGGTTCGTATATGTTGAAGTTTGTACCACATAGCGCCCTGCAACTCGTAGATCGACTGCATATATTTTCATGTTTAGCTTCATGGTGAACCGTTTACTCCAACATGATGCACCGCAAAGTCGATTATTTTAAAACGAATCGTCTAGGTTGCAAAATTCAATGATGATATTCGAAATTTCACGTGCGTCCAGCTAGAAAAAGAAAGGTAATAATGATGCAAAGCCTCTTCTACTAAAGTGGAATTTGTTCTAAAAAGCGGACGCTGACTGAATGTGTATCGATGTACATCGAATCTTTTATTGAAATGAGGTCGTGATGACAATAAGTTAATTGGGTTTCCATCGAATATTTTAGTGTAGAAAAATTGAACATTTCATTTTAGCATGTCTTAGCAACCATGATTGAACGGTACTGGTACTGATAGTGTTTCTGTCGAATGGTACTGAGCGTGCCCATTGAAAGGTACTGAGTGGTACTCTGAGTGTACCTACTGAGTGGTACTCTGAGTGTACCTAGTGATTGGCACGGACTATGATAAAGAATTGATAGCCCGGAAGCCACGTCACAACGCAGCCACTGCATCTCTCGCGTCACAAGAGATAAGCCTCACACGCACGCGTGTCCTGTTCACTGCCTCATCCGACGTGCCATGCGTGTTCGTCAGCATCGCCTCTGTGGCGGACAATGCAACTGCGAATGTGTGCGTGTGTCATGCTTCCTTGATAATAAAGATTGAACTTCCATCGCTCGCTATCCGTTCAAAAACAACTGTGAGAACTTTAATCTTGTGATCTCATTTGCTGCCATGCAGATTTACAAAGCGAGACTGAACAGACCAGATCCATTATCGTTATAATGGTTCACTAAATGCGGAATTGGAGATTCTACCGCAATGGTTGTGTTTCAACTTGGAAGCTCATGCAATTCCGTGGATCTCTATTCACGAATTGTTTCGAGGGAGTAAAGAACAAATTTGTTCTTTACGTTCATCGAATAGGATTAGATATTTTGGTATTAAACAAGTTTGTGAATTAGAAATTAAGAAAAGGGATTTTGTCAGCAACACCCACGGGTAGAACATTATGAGCAAGTTGCAACTTTTACTGGTGTGCCCACACCGTCAAAAGTGACGAACTTAATTTTAGATCAAATCTAAGGTACAAGGAGCCATAAAATCTTTCGGCTGTGAGTGACTAGAATAAGAGGTATCGACCAACAACCAAGAAACTACGTTTATACAAGATATCAGAGGACAAAATCTCTATAAACTGGCATGAGTTTTACTGCATGAAACTGAAGTTAACGTTTACTGTTTGTACATGAAAATTATTAGTGTTTTTTTCATTTCATGTAAAAAATTTTGATTTTACAAGCAACGTTCGCATTTTATCATTGAATTTTTCGTGAACAGATAAGGAAAATAAAGGAAACACAAGACTCTTCCCCAAATCAATTATTCAATCTTTTAATTTTTTTGTGTCTGCAACACATTTAAACCGCACATATCTGTAATAAACAATATGTATTTAGAAATTGTTAGGACATTAAGTTGCCTTCGCAAGTTATTTTCAGCAACATTACTCACCAGTGGTGAGACTGTGGCATTCGAGCTCAAACTCTGCCGCTGCTCAGGGGAGGGCAGATAAACATTTTTGTGACCCAAAACGGTTAGTTTATTCTAGGTCTTGAAACATTCATCACTTTACGGCCAAATTTCATTTGAAGAATACCAAAACTTGAGGATTTTTTTCCCAAAAAATTACTAATATGGCAATCTTTCAGGCGCTCGCAGTTAATCTTATTCTGCTTCTCTACTTCCTTATTCTGCTTCTCTACTCAATTAGAGGAAAATTGTGTTCATGACCATCATGAGAGGCGTATGATAAGAGATAATATTTGGTGAGCTCAAGGCTTTCTGTGCCGATAACTAAGCATAGATTTGATACCCCTGATGTCTACGTAGCTGAAAACAGCCTCAGCATGTGACAACATCATAATCGCTGAGAATTTTTCATAGAGCTAGCCACTGAAGTAGATAGATTCCTCCATTCGTCCTTGGCACCGTAGTAAGCAGGTGGCTTAGTGAGATCCGATTTACGGTGCTCAAACTGACCATTTCAAGACTGGTCGTGTGGCAGCCGCTTATGAGGAGAATGATATACGAGAACGTGCATTTTAATTTTCTCGCTCCAGACCTTTCGTCATACCACCATCAGAAGGAAGCTAAAGTCGCTCACTACTTCAAAAATATTTCTATTTTTTGTCATGTGTGAATTGTTGAACTGACCCTCAACAGCATCATTACAGACATTCATGAGTAATACGACATGTACAACCTTGGCACTTCTATAAATGATGACCAAC
The DNA here is from genome assembly GCA_014220935.1 of Platorchestia sp. MABIK. Lineage (NCBI taxonomy): Eukaryota > Metazoa > Arthropoda > Malacostraca > Amphipoda > Talitridae > Platorchestia > Platorchestia sp. MABIK. Next base: position 38,735 of record JACJUY010005134.1, read on the forward strand.
GCGGGTTGAGCTCGTAGAGAGAGAAGTGAGATAGCAAATCTTGACAATTATCTCTGCACAATCATTTTAACGTAAATAGCATGAAAATACCACATTATGTACTGCCAATCCTAATAGTCTCCTTAACCTATAGGCATACTCACTGTAAACAATAGAAAATTTAGTAGTTAATCTGAGCTTTCTGTTAAAAATTAAACGAGTTCTTCAAAGGCATCTGAGATATTGTCAGCAAATTTTATTCGTCTAAACAAATTCGCAATTTCCCGGTGGGTAGAGGCAATTTATTGAGACCCAACCATGGTTTGCGGTAGCACAAATTTTCACTGAGATCGATGTAAAGCAGCTTCATGAGTTCGTCTTTGCGGTGAAAAAGTTTAAATGTCAGCGGAACCAGATTTTTAGTCTTCAATGTGTTCGAAAAAGTTTTCATTTTTCATAGCCATCGTCTCTATGGTGGGTACACCATTGAACATAGTCATCTCAACAATAATTTTAGCGATCTCCCACGGAAAATATATTTTAGCGATCTCCCACAGCCACTTTATTCGTGGTTTCCAAACACGCGTTCACCCGATATTTCCAGATATTTTCAGCTTCTCTCTGAGGCTGTTTGTTTTGCTGCAGATCTCATAATTTAATCATTACGTCGCAGAACGTGCAATTGTAACCACTTGTGTGTTATCATTCATGAGGTTTCAGTCTAATCATTTGAGGAAAAGCTGTTTGAAAGACCAGCCTGTTGTATTCCATTATTTGACGTGTGTCGCCATCGCTGCATTTTTTCAATGATAACGCATTTAACGATGACTCATGTATGGGCTACGTCTTTTCCTATGATAACTCCTTTAGTGATGCATTTCTATTAAAAATGTCTTTTCCTATGGTAATGCTTCCTTTGATGCTTCAGTATTCATATCTTTTCCAGCCCTAACGCACACAATTATATCTTGAAGCAGTTTCAATAATAACTTGATTTTCATTGATGGTCTTTCCCCTCGTGACGCCTTTTCCATAGTTGATGCCTGCCGATCTTGCAAAGTTCTTCTATGCAGTTGACGTTTTTGTATAATGACGAAGCCTACAAATTTTTGGTTAACCTCTACTGCATTGATAGTATCTTTTCATGAACTCCCTTGTAAACCTTAAGTTACGACTGCCGTTTACGATTATTAAGAAAAACACTCCAAACTAAGAACTTAAACTTGGGATGACTAGTTCCTCCAAGAATAACACTGCAATAACGTAGTGGATTCTGAGAGAGCAAAATTCAATGAAGATCATGACGATAAAGTTCTGTTGGGGCTCACTCAACTAGCCAGCGGGGTGCACCACCGCTACAGATGATTGACGTCGGTGTCCAACGTTCCCGTGACCGTGAAATAACGATAGTCACCTGCCACTCGGGTGCCAGATTGGCTTTTTCCGATTCAAAACTTCAAACTTTAGTCCTTTCTCAATTGGAATTTGGTTTAAAACTGTACTCCGGAGCTTTTACCCTGCAGGGTTCCAGATGATGAGGGCTCTTGATAGCCGAATTATATTGGTGAACCGCGTATATCTTGAAGTTCTAGACAGAAAAAGAAGCCACTTGGCACCACAGACAATGCAGCCGTATTGTGATACGGTTTAAGATAAGGAAAGCCATGGCAGCGCTGCAACAATCATTTAGTCATCGCACTCTGTAAACTGAATAATAATGCTTCGTCACTAGGCGTGATCAAAATTATTTTTCACTGCTTTCTGACGGGCGCATGAATCATTTTGAATATTTGTTGTGAATTTAACGGTGAGGACTGATGACGAGCTCGAAACGGGGCAACGCTAGTGTTTTTTGAACAGAAATGCATTGGAAAAGATTGAAAGTTCTTTCTTGTGATATTGTACCTAGAACTTGGTGAGAATAAAACTCTGTTATACGCAGTAATGTTATCCGTTCATGGCTCAGCGTTTCCATAAAAAATAAACGTTATTTTAACAGCTTATTAAGTGCACTCATAAAAAATTGTTAACTCCGGGACATTGGTTAAATATTACAACAGCTCGTACCCTTCATAACGATGCTAACTCAACTCGATGAATGATATAGATTTCGGGATCTAGAATTTGAAGGCGTCTGGTAATTTAATTAAATCAGCTGGGAGTTTAAAACAGTGGTTTTAAAGCAAAATATCAAGCGCATCATTTCAAATCTGACTACTCTGTATCCACAATTTTGAAAAAATATACTTTGAATTAGTCTGACCTCAGCAACTTGCTGAATGTTAGAGGTCAAACTTGACGAACTGAGGGGCGATCTCTTGATGCATTTATATTGTAAAACTAAAACCAATATCATATGTAGCAAAACTGATAGATAGCAATTCACGATATTTACTGCTAGTATCGAAGGTTGTCTGCTCTGACAGAAAAAGGCTCTTGATAAAGGCTCTTTTTTCTGTGTTGCTTTAAATGCTGCGCCAAATTGAAGGGACGAACGTAATTGCTGCTGCTTTAAGTTATCACAAAACATAATGAAGAAAATGCAGCACATGCGTCCATTCAAATGTTCTCCGTCCTTATAATGAACAAATGCGAACGAGTCGAAATATATATCGTCTTTAATTAACAAGGTTAACGTTCTCATTTTTATTTGTACGAAGATTTGGTTTGTTATGCATCGCATATTACATATTCTGAGAGTACCTAATAAACTTTCGTCTAGTTTTACACTCCCTGATAACTTTCAAGAACTTTATTCCAGAGGAAATCAAACCTTATAGATTTTGCTTTCACAAGGTATAAAAACAAAAGCCTCGAACAAAATGAACGACCAAAGTTGTCCTCATTCTTCCAGAGCCTTCACGTCTCTGTACGTCATTCACCTAGCTCCTGAGCGCCCTGTACCAGCGGGCGTGAACGACCGAACACGGTGGCATTAGTGAGGCAGTGGGGCATCGATTGGTGCTATGGCCCAGCGCCGTAGGGCCCTCACCTACCAGTGTTGCCTCTGCCAGTGCTGCTCTGACAGTGCCATCTCTGACAATATCACCTCTGATAGTGTCACTCTCGCCAGTACTATACTGTACATTTGAAACTGTCCTCTCAGACAGTGACACTTCTGTCAATATCACCTGTAATAGTATTGCTCTCGCCAGTGCTATACCTCTGACACTGTCCTCTCAGACACTGTCTGTTCTCTGAATGTGCCACCTCTTCTGGTAGTGGTTGTTTGACTGTGACAGCTCTACTTGAACCATCTCTGACAGAGTGGCATCTACCAGTTTTGCTTAAACAGCCGTCTTTTCCATCCAGTATTTTCTCCTCCAGTTCTTCCTTTGCCAGCGGCGCCTCAACCAGAGACACGTCTTTTGCAACACTGCCGGCGTCACCTCACTCAGTTGGGATCAACCATTGAATGAAGAGTGACGGTTAAAAATTAAAGAGTTACAGAAACCAAAGCTAATCCGTACGCTGTATATTTTATCTAGTTTAACACTTTTACAGCACTAAATCATTGAAGTATGTAAAGTAGTTTCGTTTCGTGACAGGGCTTGCCAAAAGCTCACTCAGTGGCAACTCTGCCAGAACCTTACCTCAAATGTTTGCACAGGCGTATCCTATTTATGAAGTACACAAGAGACTGATGGAACAAAAAGTAAAATAGAATCCTTGACAATAAATAGTTCTTCTTGAATGAAAGCATTTGGTGAAAAGTCGACGTTGTTCTTTACGTTCCAATAAAAAGTCCTTGATGTCAAAGCTTAGAAAAGAAATTGCATTAGTAAAGTAACGTAACTTTCTCAATTAGCACCATCAGGTTTACTAGATTTCTAACTACTATCACTCTCAAGGCACTGATAAGAATGCTAAAAATATTATAAGGGAGATATAAAAATGCCCCAAATAGTGAAGAAGCGCCGACGCGTCCTTGCCGGTGTCAAGTGCTATTTTATCTGCGTAAAACATACTACTAAAAAGTAGTAAACACATTTACTGAAAAAACTGTGTCGTCCTTACTGCGTCTGTTGATGAGAGCGGCAATGATTTACGGCTGCTATTCTTCGTAGTTTGAGCAGTGAAATTCTCTTTTTAAGATACGAATAACTTTAGCTTCCAGCTCGTTCATAACCAAGCAAAAACATCACAAAATGTTCACCAAGCGGCGAACGGTTCCAAGCATCATGACTCTGCAATCAGCTCTAGATTTGGATTACACAAGCATGTTAATCAACCATACTAAATTCAAATTTAAGGAAAAAGCTGTTGGCCTCTTTTACGAGATGCAACAGATATACATACAAACAGTACTTCATGAATTACTAAAGTTCAAATCAAACGACGAAGTGAATATATGCAATTAGTACGATAAAATCTGTAATGGAGCTGAAAATTTTTGTATTTCTGTAGCATTAGTGCTCAAAAGTAATGGCTAACCTCATAGGAACGGGAAAGGACTTGAACCTGACACCATTTGCGAGTATTTCAAACAGAAGTTGGGGCTTCTTAGAAACAGTCTGAGGGAATTACTTTCAGCTAGTAAGTTCAAAGTGTTTCAGCAATAGAAGCTAATCTGTGCGCTACTTATTTTATCGATTTGAACACTGTTCTAAAGCACTGAATTATAGAAGTAAAAAAGTTTCGTTGCACAGCTTGCCCAAACCTCACGTACTGCACGAAAGACGAACAGGTTATAGAATCTAAAAAGAATCATAGAGGGTTCCTCTGCTAAATTTCGAATATAGCCGAATGAATTATCATTTCAGATTTATTTTTTCACAATGGTGATTGATTCCCACTTTTGGAAAATTTGGAAGAATGTTTGAAGGTGTTTTCCTTGATAAAACTTGTTTATCTGCAATATCAGAGAACAGGCAAATTATGCAGCTCGGGTAGCACAGAGCAGTCGATGCAATTTTTAAAGTTATGTGCCGTGCTGTTTATTGTTAAAGATTAAGCAAACAAAATATAAAAAACGATTGACTCGTCCCATTGAATGAAACAGTATTGTAATTTCAGAGTTATCTTGTCACTGAAAATGGTACACTAGAGAACGAAAGCAGGCGACGTGCACAGAAGTAATGGGCTTTCAAAGGTACTATATTTATTTTCCAACTTATCAACACGAAATATACCCGAAGACCTGGTACTCTGGACAGTCCTTTGAATAGTTTTAATGTATTTTGCAGTCATTATTAACAACTTTCACTGTGGTAGGGGCCTCATCTCTCCTCGTTTTGGCACATTTAGCATCTCTGAAGACTCCAACATAAGAAATACTCGACCCATTAAGGCACACTTTGGTTTGCTCTCGACTGATTTGACTTAGTGACTGACACTGTATAGAAATGAAGGGGAGTTTTAGATGCCGTTTGGTTAGTAAATATGCTTTGTCATGAACCCTGAGCACAATAGCGCTATAGAAAGTGTCGGTATTGGTCAGGACTTCATTGCGGTGCTTCATTGTTACGCAACAATATTTCTCATCGACTTAAGTGTGTTTTTACTTTCCTTTATTTTCACTGAACCAGAATACTGAAGATTTCTCCTAATATTGATGATGATCAGAATTAGAATAAAGGAGAATTATTCTAAATGCAGTTGTACATTTACGTATTAATTCTACTAAGTTTATAGCGGTAGCTCCCCTCAAATTCCGTTCAGGACCACAATGAAAATCACCATTCATTAATCCAAGGTAATGATTATATTTTTTTGATTGCTCTTGATGGACTGGCCTGTGAAATTTCGCCACGTTAAATTTTGCGTTTCGTGGAATCAACACACCCTTGCAACTGAAGAAGTAATTCATGCTAAAATTTTAGATTTCGGAGTTACTCGCAGAATATATTTCATTTACCTGTGGTGCATAAGTTTTATGAAGTAGGTTGCTCGTTATCCAAACCTCTATAATATTTTCTAAAATTTCCTTCTTCCACAGCCGGAAATCAATGACATACTAGCCACTGCCCTCAAGATTCAGATTCCTTGCACCCAAAAATGTGTGTCTGGTTTCATAGATAACTCCGCAACCTCTTTATAATTTGACCCTGATTTGAAACCAATGGTTAGCAGTTGAATTCTGTACCAGAAGCATGTCAGGCGGCCGCAAGACCAGCAACACCGCGGGTGCAAAAGACGGCCCCCCCAGCAGGAAGGTCTCCCAGGCCACCAGAGGCCCCGGCACTCAGTCACGACCATCCCAGGCCCTCAGGAAGACGTCGAGAGGCGCTACGGAGAGGTCGACTGCCGCCACCATTGCCCAGGAGCTAGAAGAACAGCTCAAGTACAGGTACGATAGCTGCTCCTGAACTATGTTCATGCTCGTACGTCACCACTTGTTCACGAACCTTACTAACGATTAAAATATATACTAGCTCAATGCGCTCACCGCGAGGGTGACCACTGTTTTCACATTGGGGGCTGCTTTCGTCCTTTAATTAGCGGGACAGTTTTAACTGTCGGTAGTACTTCACGAAACTTTAAAACCGAAGTTAATTTAATAAACGAATATAGGAACAAGCAGTTAGTTCATTATGATGTTATTCTGCCAGAAGACAAACAATTAACATTCGAACGACCATCGTAAAATTCTTGTCGTCTGAACCTCACAGTTTAGAATCAAATCACAATACCACAAAGCATTTGCAGTGCGTGAGCTACTCTGCATTCAACAACCTTTTGGGTTGTTGAATTTGGGTTATTTTGGGTTATTTTACCAACGGAACACTTTTGGGTTATTTTACCAACAATTTTAATATAAAAATTTGCATCAGTGATGTCTGGCTTAAAACTTGTTCTGACACATCATCATTTTTGTTCACGTCATATACGTTTGTAGGTTGGAAAGTTCGCGGATGAAACACGTACCACAGGAATTCAATAATATCTAACATGTTTTTATTTGAAAATATAATTACGAAACTGCACGGTAAACGAAGCATGTACGTTTTTTTCTCATGGAAAGTAGTCGTTACGATTTTGAGCTACTTGGTACTTCATACAATCGGAAAGTATAATGGTGGAATCAAAATTGTCAATAAGGGAGGGAGTCGTAGGTTCTCAACCGTGATAGGTGAAAGACCTGCTTGCATTTCTTATTCCAGGATTCGATCATGAATTAGTTGTTTCTGCAAACCATCAATTTTTAATTTAGCATGACACCTGATTGACACGTTTTATTGAACTAGCACAGTGATGAAATTTTTACAAATCTGTGTATTCAGCAGAATAGTTTTACACCATGTCTCACACAGCACATTCAAACACATAGTTAGTCCAAAAATCCCTCGGCATGAACTCTTCCATCAGAATGTTGCTAGCAGCTCGAGTAGCAGAATGATGTGTTTCTAAACGTTGAGGTTTCACTGTCCAAGCTTTAATGGATGAACTAAACTACTTGAAAAAAAGGTTGAGAAAATAATTTTCGTTGTTTCGCCCGGAAGAAAAACAGTATTGTAAACTCAAGACTTCATTTGAATGGAAAGTAAATCACTTCTGATGTGTTGAGCAGCTCTGCTGAGCTACGAATCATCCCGTCGCGCAGTTTCCTCTTTTGTATTCTTCCAATTCATGAACGTATACTTTTGCATTATTGAATTACATCCAATAACCAGTGAAGCAAATAAGTAACACATTATGAATGTCCGTTGCTGTTTCAGTTAATACATAATAAAAATTTTAAAAAGCGCTTCAAGCCAATACATTTCTGTGACATTTTTGCCATGGCAACATTTTAGTCTTTTCTAATTCTAAAAAAGAAGTCAGATGTTACTTTCTGAACAGTAAAAATTTTACCAAGTGATGGAAAACTATCACGTAGCTTGGAAGGTGACCTTGTTTTTGAATGTTGAAATCTCAGATGTGTTTTACACCATACCAATGACGGTCTACGTGACTTGAAGCGCATTGGGATCCATGCTCCACATGCCAAACAAATTTGACCGGGAAAGTTTAACGACTTTGAATTACATGAAATTCTATTACAGTGCATCACTTGGTCATCAGTACATCATAATTACTGTAATGAATCAGCACTCATTTTTGATCTTTACTTTTCCTTCCTTTTACTTCTTGCATACAATATAAGTGTTCGAATCCTACGTTTATGCCCATTAGCTAATTGTGATAGTATGGATGTTGTCAGACCAGATCATTTTGTTGAACTTCCCGAACTACATTCCTGAAATTTTCAGGGAAGTAAAGTTTTATGGAACTGTTGCTGCATGCATGCTTCAACTTCACAATTTCAGTCGTGTTAGTTTATGTCAGGTGTCTGCTTACTAAGTTAATTCTTTCGGTTCTGATGTATGAATCTTTCTTCTAAAACTGGGAATTTAATGACCCTGACTAAAAGAGCGACTATATCTAAGCTCACAACTGAATTCTTATTCGTACATAATTCTTGGAGGCTAGTTTATTTTGATATTTACTTCTTCCGTTCTCAAAATTTTGGCCCATAAACATGAGTTCCGCATGAGAATGACTGAAGGTTTATGAGAATTACGTTGTCTACGCACACACTCTTACTGCGTGGTTTATGATTGCATGCTTCACAGGTGGACTGGAATTACATAGAGAACATGTTAGGCCCCCCATTTTTGGTTAGATGTAATTATCTAGTCTATTTGCCGAAAACTACATATACATATATGTCTATAGTATATGGCACGACAAAAAATATAAGATGATCAGAGCATGAGTGTTTCAACTGAATTTTTGTAGACTAAAATGAACTCGCCTTTCGAAGTAGATTGAGAAAATGTTCCCGTATGTTAATATTCCTCTATTCTGAAATCATAACTTTTCCTCAAGTCGCATGGTTTTGACATTGATTTCTTTATTTTTTCATTTGAAATCTCTCACCCGCCGCCAAATTGTGATGGAGAATCGTATGAAGTAATACGTCTACAGTCGATAAACTGATGCTCTATGAAACTAATGAACAACAATTACAAAAACTGAGCATTAGCGAGATTTTACACGATTTTATAGAGAGTATATGTATTTACTTGTAGACGAGAGTGTATACTCTTAACTGCTAAACACCGGCTTGTGCATAAGAATTTGTTACTGTTAGAGCCAGTGGTCCTCTTAATCTCTTCCCTGATGGGATGGCAGTTGAAACTGATTCACTGTTGCTACATTGCAGCGAGACACTTTCTTTGGTCCCCTCACTTTCAAAGAGAAAGACATTGTTTCAATACTTAGAAACCTTTGAACTTCCTGGAAAAAAATTTTGGTCACTTCTAGTTGCAACACTGAAGAAGTATTTTTACTTTTTTGTGTATTAATTAATTATTTCTCATCCACAAGAACATAATGCTATAAGTTGCTAATCACGGATAAATTGATCATATCAAAAAATTGATAAATACAGGCAAACATTTGTACACACCTGGAGGAACGCGTCAAAATAAAAATTTGCAATTTTCAACAAGTCAGCAGTGTCGGTACTTACAAATAACAAATTGTCTCATTCATTTTAGTTCTTTTTTTCTGTGGAAAAAAGTCCGAATACTTTCGCACATATTGAAATCTAACATAACCCCATTCCTACCGCCTACTCATTTCTTTGTTGGTGGACGTTAATTTCAGCACTTAAGTAGACGAGACAAACAGCTAAAAGTTCAGACATCGCGCAGGCGGTTTGAAAGTTTTCAAGTTAATTACTCAGGACCACTGGGCAGGAGAAATTATAAATGGCAGCTGTGTAAGAGCTTCAATAACTGTGATGTTGACGCGTTGCCTGTGTCCCGGTGCACGGCATTTTGAGTAGCCCACCTCGCCGCTCCACCGCCCTCACGCTCAGGAAAATATGGGACCACCTCTCCGATGATGATCCGTGAGTCCCGGCAGTCTCTTGCCTCATGTAACATATGTAAAATACCGCAGATGTTTATTGTAGACGAGTAATGCCTTGCTGCGATCGAGGAACATCTACTCTATTTGATCATTGGCTATTTGGCTTTATTGAAGTTATGATTGTGCATCCAGTAAGAATTGCGGCTTGTCAGTTACTGCTTCATGAGAATTTTCAATCACGGGAAAAATGCGAGGGACCGACAGTCACGCCGTATGTCAGTGTAAACGTGACGCACGAATTTAGTATTTATACATTTTCGTAGTTTGATATTCTGATTCATTTTGAGTGAATACAGATTAACGAGAAAATGTAAAAAATTAATACCACAACTCAGACGAAGCTCTTGCAAAGAATTCCACGCCGGCATCATTTTGCACTCTTCCATTTGAAGACTTCTACACGACGCAGATGCGTCGTATGTGTGTGATAATTTCACACACGTGTAACCCAGTATGACCAGACTAAACCTTCATTATTCGGCATAGAAGTAGGCGTCACACTACCTCCATCGCCATTCAGACAATGGTTCTGAGTTCGCCTCAGACGATACATCTGAGGCAGAATTATTCTATCAAACAGACGATTTGCAATTACTTTCAGTATGTGTAAATTAAAATTCACGCACAGACCAGTCTGTTAGCGATAATTTCTCATTTTTGGCCTGAGTCTTTTAAAATTATATTTACTTTTTTTGTAGTGGTCACCTCCAGTCGAACAAATTAAATTGCATATCAATGTCGTAGGGAATTCAATAGAAATATAGGAATTCAACAGACACAAAACAACTAGAAGTAATGATATCTCGCTGTATCCTTTTTCACACCGTATGGACTATACAGGGTGCCCACGAAAAATGTACCCTCTGATTTCTAGTCTCAATGATACAATATTATTCTTATATGCTTAATACGCATCATTTTGAATGGATGAAAGCCGAAGAAATATATCGGAATTAAACTGTTGTACTGTATCATAGATTTGCAATATCATCAAGGTCTAAAATCATTGGATGCATTTTTGGTGAAAACCTTGCACTCAAACAGTCAATACTGTGAGTAGCATTTTGATTCCAGAGTTTTTTTTCCGTAGTGTGTTAGAGTGCTTAAACGTTCCTAACTTACTTAGGGAACTCCTATCTTATTTTTCATGTTTATTCATTTGAGTATTTTGTGCACCGTTTTGAATTGAGTGAATGCATTTTGTATTCATGAAACACTTTGATGCACGGTTCTTTTTTTTGAATTCCATTATAAAATTGCTTGTAAGGGGCATGTGAAATTGCCACCCTGTTTACATGCTAAAAGAAGCTTGTAAAAATTGCATCGCTGCATGGCGTACCATAGATAACAGAGGTTGTATGCGAAAGGAATTTCATTGATCAAGTAAATGCATCAAGATAGTGTATGCCGTTGCTTCTATTGTATTTGTGATACGCAGATAATTCATCTTATTTCATTTTGGTTTGAATTTAAAGTAGGACCAAGTTGTGCTAAATATGTGTTGAAAACATTCGGACAGGCCAGCTGGGCTGTCAGTTTTCTCAACATGTTAGTGAAACGATTAAATTTGCGGATCTGCATTATATTCATGCGTATTATTATTTCGACCCGGAATAATTTATTTCGTGTTGTACCGGGGCATAAATGCGTCTGATTTGTGCAGGGGTTGTATATTGTGTCTCGCTGTGCCGTCACTTTATGAAGCGCATTCTCAATCGCAACGCAGTACATAATTTCTGATGATGCGTGTTCCATTCACTGTGTTTGTGTACTGCACAGGGAAAGTGGACTCGCGAGTAGAGTTGAGTAGACAAAATATTTCATTTTTGCATTTTTCCAAATATTTTTCAGAAATTCAAGAGAGTTCTTTCATAGCTAATATTAGATTATGAATAGCTATTTATGCCTCATCACATTTCATTTTCCAGCATTTCACTGGGAAAGACATGTATTGCCGTCGACGAAGATAATCCTTCGATGCTAATATGATTAAGTGTTCCAACACATGTTTTCACAAGCCAATAGCTCTTATTTAAGTGTTTTTTTGGATTAATTTCCCCAGTTGATTGAGCTGTGATATTTCATTGCACTTCATGTTACATGCCACATGAAGATAAACCTCAAATGAAAGACAAAAATTATCTTCGAATGACGTACAAAATTTCAGTTTCCTTTTCGAAATGTTGAAGAAAGCTTCATAAAATGAAACAACTTTTCAATTATTTATTGTTTGATGAACCTGATATTTTCTCCATGAATGAGATAGCCAGGCACGAGAAGGATAGATCGTGGAAAAGTGTCTTTAGTTCGTGTTTAGTTCTCGGTGACGGCTCCTCGTCTAACACATGACAAAATGAAGAATAACAATGATTGTGCGGGCGTCAGCGTTTCACAGTAAGCTTTGGAATACTTGAACCATTATGCTACCCTAACGCAGTCCTCTCTTCATACTCATTTGTGGCTCTGAATTCGTTACATTTACATGTACTAAATACGCATCGTCATTTGGCTCACAGGGTCGGGAAATTCATGTTTTCTCTGCAAGTGAAAACAGGTGTAGCGTATAGCCTATCCTTCATGTATTTAAGAATAACTCTACAGTATACCGGAAAACGCTTATTTATGGCATGTGCCGGAACTTCGAACTCCCGTTTTTATGTTTGGAAGTAGTAAGTTTGCAATAACTCATATAAATTGTGACTGGTATCCTTAAGAATATTCCCTTTACTCCCTTGTAGAGGAAGGATACGAGAGCATGCAGTAAGACGCTCTATATAGTGCCCAAGTTGTATGGGAGCCTGATACATTAGAGCGCAATAACGCACTCGCGTGTTGTGTTAGAACCGAATTCGTAAAGGCACAAGGACAACATCACGTATATAAGAACCACATCACATATATAAGGACAACATCACGTACAACATCACGGTCAGGCTACGATGACACGTGTTATAGCCTAGGAGCTAGCGCGTTGATGCGGTACAGACGCTGGCCGGCCATCGACCTGGCAGCGCTCCTCATTGATCGACCACAGCCGAGTAGCGGGGTCTGCGCGCCACAAGCGCTTCCAATTAGCGTTGGATGATAAGACTTGACCTGTTTGTGACCTTGGTTTTAAATAAATATGACAGTTTCGAAGATTACATTTTCGAAAAGGTTTCGACGATGTTTCTCAGTGGCATTGCAATATTGTCCGTAGTTTAAATTCATAAATTAGTTATAACCCTAGAAAAGATTCCTGAAAAGATCAAGAAATTGAGTTTCACTAAACCTGATGAGATGCACATAATATAGGATTGAAATACGTGCTGCTTGTCACATGCCATCGTGCATTTGTGATGGACAGATACGTTTTGCAGCCAAATAAGAATAAAGGGAATTCGGGGGTGGAACAGTGATGTTCAAATGCTATTTTAGTTAAACTAATGTATGGTAAAAAACAAAGTTAGTCGCAGAGAAATATTTTGAAATCAGTTGCAAGTCACCTTTACTAAAAAACTTGAAGAATATCATCCTACATTTCCTGTCATCAGAAAAACTCCGGTAATGATGTTCGCTTTTCTTTCACTATTTCGCCGCATCTCAGTTCTACAAACATGGTTTTAAAGCGTTAACGGCTTATCAAGAAATGACATATCAACACTAATCTTGGCATTGAATACATCAAATCATTCTCTAAGCGTTTTTTCTATCGCAGTCAAGCAGATTTAACAAAATTTCTGCTAAAATTTTTGAAGTTAATTGCAATTAAGTTATTTGAGACGCTTTATTTGTTGCTGAAGGAAGCCACAATTCCGTAACGCCCTGTTGCTCTCGTTCCGTAACTAACCACTATAAGTTAATTACAGTTAAGTTATTTGAGACGCTTTATTTGTTGCTGAAGGAAGCCACAATTCCGTAACGCCCTGTTGCTCTCGTTCCGTAACTAACCACTGTTCGAGACAGGTTTTACAAGAGCCATGGAAAGTCTGACGTTTAAAATGCTTTTAAAAAAAAAAGCCAGGGATAACAAAGACCTAATATGCCTTTTATTCCACTTTTCCCATGAAAGGGTCACTTACTTTATGGGCAGTCAAGCGAAAGAATATCAATGCGTGCTCACACATTGTACAGAAGCATATTTATAATTTTGTAAATACAATTTACGCATCTTGTTCGCCTGCTGTCGTATAATTGAGTTATGGTGCTAGACGTTTTCTCCACGTTACGTTTTTTTATTCACTCAGATGCACATTGGAAATGAGGGTTTATTATTATGCTGTAGTAGGGAGCTATATATTCTTCGAAGTTAATGCTTGCATTCGCATTTTTCTATTTCTTTTTGATGTTCCAAAAAAGAAATTTACCAATTTGGAGCCTCCCACTTACTACTCGATAACTTTGAAAGATTTATGAGAATGTTTAAATTATTACTAATATTTCTCTCGTACTATTTAATTGTTTTTTGTTTTTTAATACGCGTATAAAATGATACGGCCGAAAACCTGGATCAGCCTTGACTTGATTACATACAACTAAGTAGCGCGTTGAACATCAAAATTGAAATATTTCCTAATAACTTCCCATCGTCTTTTAACACTGTACTTCTCCAGTCTGAAGCTTCACATTGTCGCAAACAAGGTTGCGCTACCCGTTCGGAAACACAAGGTCATAAATGGTTAACATGCAGTGATAGAACATCTTTTCTCTCTTCGGGGGCTTACACGCCAAGAAAGCGTGCCTTGCTCACGAAGTCATCCGCCACTCGAACCTTTCCAGCTACTTGAACTGGCACTTTTCGTAATTGGAACAAATCAAAACGAAACTGTTGAAAAGCCTCTTCTTATGAAAGGACAACTTGACTTGCTCAAAATGCTGCTATGCTTCTGGAATGACTATGAATATATCCAGGCTCGTTGTTTACTGTGTATTGCCGGGTCATCCTAGAGTCGTCGGTAGTTTCCAAATTGACGAAGGAGTGTGTTGGTGTAGGGTTTGAATATATACAGGCTCGTTTTTTACTGTGTTTTGCCGGGTCATCCATGAGCCGTCGGTAGTTTCCAAGTTGACGTAGGAGTATGTTGGTGTAGGGACACTGTGGCGTGGTCGGTGGGGGTGTTGGAGCAGAGCGTCGCCGAGCTGGAACTGCAGCTCGACTCCCTGCAGCGCGGCAGCACTGACGACGGTGAGGCTGAGGTTATTTTGTGCTCTGACTTGATGAATGGTAGTTCTCAATTGAATGGGAGGACCAAAAATATGCGAAGATTGATGGAAATGTTGCTGTAAGCTAGTTGTGCGGATAATTTGATGAGTGTTTTTGGGGGCCTCCCACTTATTACTTCATAACTTGCAAGTTACAGCAACATAAATGCTGCTGTAAGTTCGTAGTGCGAATAATTTGATGAGTGTTTTTGGAAATGAACGAGATTGAATGTTGAATTACTGCGTACTAATACTTTTCTAAAAAATCTTCGTAAGTGTACAGGAGAGCATACCGTACGCTTGTCGATTCTATTCTAGCAAATTTTTTCTATTCCTGTTTTGTGTGATTCCAATCTAGTGAAAAAAAACGGTGAAAATAATTTCATACCATCCGAACTTCATACAGTTACATTTCTGAGTACACTTCAATGACAGAATCCCAATGCAGAAATTTCTTCGTATGCTGATACTGAACTTTTATACCGCTTTGAGCTTAAAATTCTTTCCCCAAACGGGAAGTAGCAATCGAAAATATTTAGAGGAAAGAAAGAATACCCCGTAGTTACAGACGACCTTTTGGATTTTGAATATTTGCACAGCGCTATTTAAAAACCAAGTTATTTTACAAAAATCACTCCTTGAATAGTTATATACTTGGTGACAGTACATGAAAAGCGCCTATTTGAGCTCATTATATATAACCTCAATCCATATTCTTCCTCTTAATATGACAGGGATTAAATAATGTATTTTCATTCATCAGTTGTATATTCTCGTTATTGTAATGATTAACATTATCTCATAAATGCAGATCGAATTGAATACCATCGTACTTGAAATAAAAATAATGAAACTGCAACATAATTACTATTTTAACATGTTTTGAAAATAGTAGGTTTTCTTTTCCATGTTTTTTGCTTTTCATGTTTCTCTCTCTCTTTGTTTGAATGTTTCTATCTTCTCAACTGTTGTGTCACAGCCGACACGGAGTTCAAGCTGCGATATGAGGCGCAGGTGGACCTGAACGACAAACTGCAGGAGCAGACCGAGTGGTACAGCAGAGAGCTCGCCAAGACCAAGGACAGGTTCAGGCAAGGTGCGTTATTAGGTTCGAGTTCCTGCTACTCACTTTTGTTGAAATTCGATTTTAAAATAGTTATTTTTACAGCGAGTGATTTTTCCTGAGGGGGTCACTTTGGGAACTAGGACTAGACTTTTTACATGTCATTAAATTTCTCATGGCTAAACGTTTTATAGGGAATAAGAAGCCCCGACTCAGGCAGAAGGTTACTCCATATTGAAAAAAGATTAGTTGCCAATGCCCTTACGAAAAAGAAATTCTGGATTCCCCTCTTCTGATTTATGATACAAATTTCATCTAAAAAACTTCAAGTCCCATTAGGAGAATTAATTAGTAATTCTCCATAAGAAGACCTTATGAGGAAAATTGAGTTCACGTCTGAACAAATATTTAGTAATGCGACAAAAATTGTATCCTTGATATTTATTTGGAAACGAGGCCTCCGGTAATTATTACAAACTAGTGTGCACGGCCCGTCAAAAATGACGGGATTCAATACCTTTGTCGAACAAATTTTCCATATGTGGATGACAAACAAAAATATCCATCCTAACAGTACCCGTGATGAAAAGTACTCCTGTACTTGTGAATTGGTGAAACTCGTATCACCGATACGGTCATTTATCTATCCTTTTGAGTGTGACACAGAAATGGAAGAAGCGGACTCCAAACAAATAAACCAAGGGTATTATTAGGTAGTAGCAGGACCCGTGGCAATTCCACGGACAACGTCATCGTTAAGCTAGGTGGACCCGAGAAAAAATTCCGTCAACATAACTTAAACTAGCTAACCTAACCTATCCTAACCTAACATATCACAACCTTTCCTATCCTAATCTTTCCTATCTTAACCTATCCCAACCTAACCAAACTTATCCTAACCGAACCTATCCTGATAAAATGTCGAACACATCAATGCATGTAAAGGCGATTTTTTGATGTTACACTGACGAATTCGGTATCCATGACACCGCAAACTCATACGAAAGCGAAACGGATACCAAACAAAGAAATATACATCCTATGTTTCTTAAGAAGCGGACACCAAACAAATTTATAAACAAATATGTAAATAAATGTATGAATAAGTACGTAAATAAACACAACGGGTATTATTAGATTAGAGATTATTTTGTAGAACATTTGTATAAGTTTACGTGCAACTGAACAAACATGTGATTTTCATTTAGTTGTTGTTCAATTAAGAAAAATTATATCGTGTCATGTATTTGTACAAGGAACAGTTGAAAATAATACTTACACACCAGGCTCCAATAATGCTAGTTTTAATAACTTTCTTGAATTAGCGTAAAAAAAGAAAGATTTTTTTTCTGAATCAATTAGATACAAATCAAATTATGAACTAGATTTTCAAAAGCCGTATAATAACTGCCTGCATACCAATAAGAGTTATCCATTTCAAACACCTCAGTTGTGTGGGGAACAGTAGCTAGGTTTTCCAGACGAGAAGAAACACCGAGCTCATAATGCTGAGTAGCGAACCAACGAACCTTTACGCGAAAGGCGTGGGTTCTTTTTAACTAGACATCTGCGAACTGTAAAATCAAAACGAAAACGCTTCATTCTCTCCGGGAAAATGAAGCCTTTCTTCCCCGGGACGTGGACTACCACACTAAGGCGGTTCGTCTCTTTTAAATATTTTTCAACACACATTTATTGCAGTCAGTTTCAAACTTTCCATGCAAAGTAACAGTCGATGTTGGTTCACTTAACCGAAAACCTTAGCTTACTTTTCCGCCGCTCGCTGATGTCAAGGATCACGGGGATTTATGAACGATAAGATCTCACTTTGAACTTTTTTTTTAAATGCAGAAATATCATCTCAAGATAAGGTGTAATAAATCTTTCAACACTAGCTTATTATTTTTGCTGCAAAGCTGTAAAGCGATAACTTGAGTTCATGTGAAATTTTTTATTTTCGAGTGGTAAATTTTTTTTAACGAATTCCCCAAGCTTTGATTGTCGTTAAGACAAAGATTTGTTCTGAAGATGCAAGTGCGAATTGTCCATGAACGAACGGCGAGGAAATTACAATAAATCAATTTGTTTCCATAAGCTACTACTTTTTTTCGTAAAATAGCACAATGACTAGCAGCGCATTGACTATTCAACCATGACATTTATTTAGCGAGTTTTTTTCATAACAGTATATTTTCTAAGTGAAAGAATGAATCGTTTTTTGATGGAGTTAGAACATGATCAAAAAGAAGAACTCATTAACATCTACCATGAGTTACACTCTCTCGATTACTACGAATAACTAAACTACAGGAAAAACTGCCTATATAGCTTCTCCTTCTTTGAAGAAGCAGACTTTTTAAGAAGGGTAATTTTTGAGTACCCTCATACAACAGCTACATCTTCCCTGTTTGTAAGAAAATTTTGTCTTCGGTACCAATTTCAAAGTGGATTAGAATGGATGTTCCTGTTAATCAATCGTCACGCGATTGTCCGCTTATAAATCTGCTGCCACTGCAAAGGCTCATTTGTTTCTATAATAATGAAGGGTCCTAGTTATAATTTCTCACCAAAGAAAACTTGATGGCTTCTAAGATATAAATCATAATTAAAAAAATTTACGAGTATTCTCGAGCCTGAGGCAATTGAAGGGCAGTGCGCATTTAAGGTGTTCTCTGAAAAATCCGCCTATATGGCGGAGACTCTCTTTCCCCTTGCCCCAAACTACGCCCCAAAAATAGCTAAAACAAGCAAAATACCATATGGATGTAGGGTAATACTTTCTTGAAGGTATTCAACACAACAGGACGTGGTTATTTCAACACAACACGTACTACAACATGAGAGACAAAGCACAAACTGCTTAATTTTTCACTTCGATTGAACCTCTGCCCATGCATCATTATTCTCTTTTCTTCCGAATGCTATTCTAATTGGATAGTAAATTTCTGACGTACTTGAAGATAATAAAAAAATAATAGAAATAATATGTATCACTTCAGGATGAACGGAGAACTGGAGTAAAAAAAAACACTTTTTTTTCTAACGCGATGGATTCTGAATTGTTTATAACTCGTGACAAAATTTTTTTTGTGTTAACATAGTATGGTGTTGCATAAAACCAGATAACGAGTAGTACATGATCTAATTTATTTTTTTACAGCATTTATTAAGGATAAAGACAAAGTATGAGCTACAATAACTTGATACTTTTGCTTCTCCCAACAATAATTACCAACTACATTTACTTCAATCTCAAACTGTTATTCATTACCCCATTTTAAACTAACTATTCTCTTTTCCCTACTGTTGCAACAACTATTATGACTTTCGCTATTGCTACAAGTAGAAGTATTAAAGAAAGCATGTATGTATTGAGCATCACAGCAAAGTGATGCGCATGTACGTCTCTGTGCAGCACAGCAGAGAGCGTCATACAACCTGACGACCTTGTGTGAGTAGACGGGCTTCACTTCAATGACAAAATATTCACAGTCATAATGCATGGCTTTTAGCAGCTCGCTCACGCCGCTATCTAATCTCAGAACAAAGCAATCTCACCAAACGAGATGATAAGCCTCTTGTTCTTCTCGCTGTTTCATTTGATTGATCGCTTTAGTGCGCTTTCTATGGTAACAGAGCAGTTTTTAGCGTTTTCTTTTATATGTACCTGAGTTTATTCGACGTATCAAATATTTTGAAGCTTTAAATTCACTCTGAAAGTTGCCTAGTTTAGCCACATTGCTGTGCACGCCACGTGAACGTCTTCTGTACGGGACACACTGGCAAGAACTGTTTTTGCAGATAAATTTAGATTCAATTTCAGTTAAATAAATTAAAAAATTCAATGACTTGTAAGGGAAAATACCGTAGTGAGTTTCCCTCACACGGAAGAAAGTTGTATTCATATCACACATCGGAAAATTTTTTCTTCATTTAAGAGATGCAAGTGTGAAGTTATGATAGCGCAACTTTTGATTATAGCTCAGCACTATTCTCATGGCGAAATATTCTTCCGATGGATATAAAATTGAAGCGTTCAGCAAAAATGTCACTTGTTGGAGTCACGTGTTGATGTTAAGTGCTGATGGTGTCACTTGCTGATGGTGTCACATATTGATGGTGTCACTTACTTATGGTGTCACATGTTGATGGTGTCACTTGCTGATGGTGTCATATGATGATGGTGTCACTTGCTAATGGTGTCACTTGCTGATGGCGTCACATATTGATGGTGTCACTTGCTGATGGTGTCACATGTTGATGGTGTCACTTGCTGATGGTGTCACTTGATGATGGTGATGGTGTTGATGGAGTCATGTGTCCACCGCAGGTCAGGAGTACAGCTACGATGCAGATCTCGACCAATATTCAGAGGTGAGAAGCTGCTAAAACTTAGATCATATCAGTGTAAGTTTTTACCTTTATAAATGCTTTACTTTTTATCTGAGCAGTTCAAAGCTTCAGTGAATAAATGATATGAACATACGCGTATGCCCCTACAATCCTTAACTAATTAATACCTGGAGGTGATGGCTAATGTTAGTAAAATATTTCCACTTACGTCGTCTCGACAAATTTTTACTGAATTATACTTGTACTTGTTTCAAGTCTCTCAGGCTTGGCATAAATGGGTTAATTAATATCTGATGTTTTTCTTTTAGGCTGAACTCTCAGTGATGGTGCGCCAGCTGGAGCGGGAGAGAAATATTTCCTACAGCGAATTTCGGAACAAAACTTGGCTGCTAGACAGCAGGTCAAAGGTTGGTGGTTCATTGAATTGCGCTATGTGTATCAAATTGAATGTAAATGGCCATGACAATTTAGGAATTTTACAGCATGTTAGCTGAACGGAAACTCAAGTTTGACCTAAACTATCAGTTTTACAGTTGTAATAATGATCGAGCATGAGCTTGCATCTACAATCTTTTGAAATGTGGCTCTGGAACTCCATTTTCAAATCAGTGAAGCCATCACAACTTTATGTTTCTATCATATAATATTTGGAATCTTTGAGTGAAGAATAAAAGTGTTTCGATTCATCCGTCTATGTGTCAGCTCTCATTTATACACAAGATTCCGGAAATCAGCTCCTAAATATTACATTCACAAAATAAATGTCTTTAAATGTAACATTCACGACATTCACATGAACCAGAATAATAGATTTTGAACACTTTATCATTTCAATATTAACGAAAAACGACAACAGAATCATAGAAATATTATTTTGAATCCATGAGGGGAGGCCTGAACCTTCTCTTTTGAAAACTCAATGACACGTTTGTAACTGTACATTGTACAGTTTCATAACCCGAAATCATTTGCTATAACCCGAAATCACTTGCCATAACCCGAAATTTAACCCGAAATCATTTGCTATAACCCGAAATATAACCCGAAATCACTTGTCATAACCCAAAATATAACCCGAAATCCCTTGTCGAACTTTGTCTCAGGAATATCACCAGCTGAAAGACTTGTGCGATGCTTACTCTGGAGACTTGAGCTTCGTGAACAGGTCTTTGGAGGAGATGTGGAGAAAACGGTCAACCAACAGCACCAGTGCAGCGCCCGTCATCTGGAGGTGGGAAGCTGATATTTTGAACACTTTCGAAGATTTGTCTTCACAACCAAATGTCTAAACTATTCATTCAATGTTAAGCAGCAGGATTGCATGTTATTTTCTTATGTCGTTACATCGTAATTTTTTCCACAAATTGTTATAAGATTTTATTTTACGACTAGCTAAAGGCTTAACAGGCTACAAAGCGGATTTGGAGGCTTTTTTAGCATTTTTTATTACGAATGTTAATCTCAGGAAATGGAAGTATCGTACGTCTATCGTTCTTCAAGTTCAAACCTGAGCAATTTAGTGCTCAAAAGTATTGCTGAACTACTTAAAAGTAAAACGACTCTTAGAAAAATCAGCGGAATAAAAGTATGGATGTCAAGAAAAATTCCATCTTCGATTTTATACAGAGCAAAGAGAATCAGATACATTATCAGCATCACACCAGATATTCTAATAATTGTTGTCAAAGTGTGAACGACGGTATGAGTGTCCGTGTAAGTCAAGGTATGAAAACACTAACAGTTTCTTATTCCTCTATCTTAAATTGCTGGTTTTAAGGCAGTAAACGATGTGTAACTGAGCACTGAAGCTAGAATTATTGAGGCTGACTCATATTCTTCAATTTCTGTGCTTCACGATCCATTCAATTTGAGTTGTCATATTTCCTCTCTTTTTTCTCTCTTCAATTCATTTGACCCGATACTGTACTACGCTTATAATCACGGAGGGAGAAAAACGTATCGAAATAGATTTATAGCCACTAAAATTGATACTTCAGACACCACAGTGGCTTCAATTATCAAAACCTTTTAGCGATACAACATTTGCAGTAGACTGTTCACAGTTTCCTTTTACCACAATCAAGAGTGCAAATTCAGATCGCATGTCATTTTCTTATATCATTTCCGACGTATCCAAATTTAGTGTCCGATAAGCCCCAATCAATTACCAAGCTCTAACGAATTCATTCCACTGAAATAGCGAGCCTGGCTTTCTGCCCGACCACCGCGTCATCAACCCGAGGCATGGCCCCGTCCGCAAGACGGCCGGCGTAAGGTCTTTGCCGAGGCTGGACCCAGAAGCCCTCAACTCCATGCCATCGTATGAGAACTTGAGGTGAGGACTTCGTACTCTCTAATCATAGAATTTTTTTTTCTGATCTAGTTGACATGACACTTCAAACACAGTTTTTTTCAAACGCGTTATAATCGACACAATGACGGGCACTCTCTCTCATTACCTTTCAGTTAATTATTTAAAACACCTGAGTCGAGTAGGGAATTGTGACTAAGTTCTTCCTATCTTCATCTGGAAGGAACATCGAACTCGCAATGCAGGTCTACAAGCTCTCGGGTATTTCTTATGAAAGGTGAGCGTTGTTCACCACTAGGCCACTGCGACCAGCAACTGATTACGTTCATGTCGCGGTACAGATTCGTAACACTCAAGTTCGAGCAGCGCTGAAAAGTACGAAACAGCTCGAAAATTTTATAAGTAAATCGACAGTGAAAATATTGGTCTTGGCAATTTAGGGATTATTATGGATACGAGGGTTTGAAAAGATACGCGTAAATGTATACCAGTTGATGCTAAGAAATTTCAATATTGGAAATGAGTTGGTTGGAGTATTCAATGCTAAGTAATAATGGAGACTTTAATTATCACCCTGCACCGAATGCTATGTGTTCAATTTCACATCTCAGGCTGGAAGACTAGAATAAATTTTCTGAGACGAAAATAGTTAAGTTCATTTTCTTAGTTATCCCTTGTTGACAAAAAAGAAAGAATTGAAAATTAAGGGAATCTCATGCTGCCCAGTGTTGGCGACGAGAGAACGATTTGCAGAAATTTCCAACGGGAATGTTCGCGAGTCAGCGGCATTGCAATTTTATACTTGTGTATATTTCATCTTCAATTTTGTCATCTTGAGTCTCGTCATGATGATGAAAAAGGCTTTTGATCAAAATATTGAAATTAAAAACCCAGAGGAAGATTGCCGTAAAAATTTAGAATACGTAGGATTTCACAATAAACTCGACTCTACGGGCATAGTCTCTCGAAAGGTTTATTTAAAAATGTGACTGCAAAATGGAGAATAAACAATGTTATTGAAGGAATCGCTTACAGATAGCAACTAATGATCTTTATGTTAAAGTATTATGAAATTATTGATGTTTTTGTGTCATCTTCCTTGAAACTGAACTGTTTTTCTCCATTTTTTCAGATAGGTAGATTATTAACTCAAACATAGAACGTTCAGCACATCCTAATTCAAGATAATGACATTAAAGAAGCGACGAACAGTTTTAAGCTCACATGTAATCGTTTAATTCGACAGTTGAACAATGTAGAACAACGACGTAGTTATTTTCATTACCTCTGTGTTTAACTGTTTTTAATTTACTATGAGAGAAATGCAGAATAGCGTGATTCGCTTAGCTTTAATTTTTTCGCTCTTTGTGTGTATTTTTTTCTTTTTTGAGGAATGTTATTCCCTTGTAGAGTTTCGAGAACTGAGAGAACTTTTTGTCCCATGTATGAACGGCAGCTTGCAAAGATATCAGTCCTCCGATTCATATTTTTTGTCAGGAAAAGCAGGTTGACAATTTTTTCCAACATCGGCATTTCTCTGGAGGCAGAAAGAGGAGAATGGATGTCGGGCTTTGTAAATGAGGAATGTATGGAGGGTCCAGCCTAGCTTCTTTAAGAGAGGGGCTGGATTATCTTTTTATAAATTTACATTTGCCCACAACTTCTGCGGAAGATTTTTCACATTTTTACGACTCTTTTTATGATAATGAGGTATTCTCCTATCAATGCCGTAGAGGGAACGTGATTATACCTAAAGTTAAGGGATCAATAACTTTATCTTTTCATGAACTCGTTCTTTATACTATGAAAAAACATTGAGGTCCCGCTAATTTTATTGCAAAATACATATTTGTACGAGTGGTTTGCTATGTTTTTGTCAAACGAAAGTTCTTAATTTGTTTAAGGCTTCGATTTTATCGTTTTCAAATGTCAGAGAAGTCTAAGCAATTTTCTGATTCTATTTTGCAT
>JACJUY010005135.1:23537-34500 GCA_014220935.1 Platorchestia sp. MABIK
GAGATGTTGCAAGGTCTATACTGGTAGGCAAGTTAGAGATGTTGCAATGTCTGTACTGGTAGGTAAGTTAGAGATGTTGCAAGGTCTGTACTAGTAGGCAAGTTAGAGATGTTGCAAGGTCTGTACTGGTAGGCAAGTTAGAGATGTTGCAAGGTCTGTACTGGTAGGCAAGTTAGAGATGTTACAAGGTCTGTACTGGTAGGAAAGTTAGAGATGTTGCAAGGTCTGTACTGGTAGGCAAGTTAGAAATATTCAATTACTTTTATCAGCTGGCGCAACTCCTGGATGACCTAAGCAATGCCGAAAAATGTTTGGCAGGAATTTCAAAAGAAACCAAATGGAAAACGCCTTTTTCGATGGAGCAATCGTCTTCTAACACCTCGCATACGATCTGTAACATACAATTAAATTTCCAATACGTACACACAGTTATCGTTATTACGAAGTACCGGTACCCTACACACGGTTATCTACACTTGGCAATGGGTGCTACTGTGGTTATCGATGCTAGAATTCACCCTGAGTATACATATATATATGTAGACATGTAGGTGCTATAACATGTGCCATTCATCTCGTTACGCAGATGATTATTAAAATTCTGAGGCAGTTATCATTTTTCATGGGTATAGAGATGGTCACTCCGGGACGATTATAATTATCATTCACCTTAAGGGCACGCAGGTTCATACATGTACGATACGCGGACGGATCGTCCGAAAAATAGTGTTCAAATATCAAAAACCGAATTGATCTCATTTTGAATCATAAATCAACACCGTATATAGCGTAAAACAGGCAGTATTTAATTAAAAAAATCATTTTGAAAACAGCCTCGCACTCTTAATCAACCTTTAAATAGTAATCAGCTAATAAGAACTAAATCACTGCAATGTGCTGCAGTTAATGGTTACCTTTAAGCTTAGCATGACTTTCCGTAAATTACAGCGTTTTCTCAACTTTTGCGTCGGCGGAGTTTGAATCTAGGAACGTCATCGAGTAACTTCTTGTGCAGTACGCAACTCCAGGGCTGAAAATTGCAGGGATTGGACACCTTAGAAACTCGTGTCATGTGCCCAGGGCCAACGAATTATAAATATGGCCTTCTTATATTCATATGAATATACAGATGACTTGTATCGCTAGAAATACAGGGCTTGTTATCTTCACTTTTATGCCGACGACTGAAATACGAAATACAGGCCTTCTAATATTCATATTTAGGCCGACCACTTGTATCATGCAAAATATAGGCCTTGAATATATTCAGGTTTAGGTGTTGTTCCATGTTCTTCTTTATTTTAACAATTTCAAATCATACGATCTTGATAGAATATTTTGTGAGCGAGTTTGAAATTTTTTCCTACATTTTGAAAATTTTGGGACTCACGAATCTACAGTTAGCCATACCCTCCATGTCGTATTCCTTACTGGTACTGCACTCTTTTTTTGTAGTTCAATTTCTTTCTGTTCCTAATTAGAAATTCAGAGTTAAGATTCAAAAACCTAATTTTGCCAGGGAGGAGCAGCTCATCGAAGAAACTTTTTAAAAAGAGGCAAATTATCTTATTTTTTTAAAAGACGAATACTAATATTATCATAATTTTTTTGAATTTTCTACCATGTGTTTAGAATCACTGCGTGTCCTTCGTTTATAGATTAATTTTAACAGTGCTTTTATATATAATTTTTTGCCGAAGTTATTGCCTTGCTATTCGAATCGTAATTCTCATGTTACACAAAATATGTTCAATGTTATTTTCTACTCAGACATTCATTATTTTAAACTCATGCAATTCAGGTCCAAACATAGAAGGCAGTTATTACTCGTCCATAGATGTGTGTTCTTCTTTTTTACATACCGTCTGCATATCCGATTTATCGCTGAATTCCTGCACTTAATAAAACGTCAATTAGTGGTGCACAAGCCAAATCACAGGTGGCTTTGAACTTCAGGATTATAGCAATTATCATTGAAAAGTGCTAACTCACAGGCGACATGAAAACGTTATGATCACAACAAGTTTTAATCACAATAGAAATTGTATTACGATAGAGTTAAGTGGCAAAGACCGGTTAACGATACATTGCGGCTCAAACGCTGTCTCTTCCCTTCATATTTTCCAGCTCATTGGATATCGTTCGCTGAAGTTTTCATATGACAAATGGGGTGTAAAATTTCATTACGAAGGCCTCGGGCTGCTATGCTCTCAGGATGATCACATCACCGCAGCTTGATGTGATCATCCTGATGTTTATTTAACTTAAAAGCTAAATAAACATAGTCTGGAAGCTACCACATCACTTAATGTAATTCCCAAAATAGTGCTCAACGATCGCTTTACTTTATATTTCATTTACTGGTATTTAAATCTCCATCTTCACCCGAGTAATCCATAAAAGAAGAGCGTACGGTCTCCATCTTCCTCCGAGTGATGTTTTTAATGTTGGCCAAAAAGTTCGTTCGTTTTTTGAATGTCCTCTTTATGACCGTCTAAAGATTGTTTTTGTGTTCATATTCTCTAAATCGTGTGTAAAGTACAACGAGCACGTTTACATCAGTGTGGAGTAAGCCTCCAAGTGGAGAAGTTGTAACATTTTTGCTTGCATTCGAGTCCTTGAAATGGTGGACGAAACAGAGCACTATCGACATCCAACGCTTTTTTACTTCAGAAAGAGAAAGAAAGCAACAGGAACTACCCGCACTCATGGCATTTGCTTCTTCCAATTTCTGTTGCTTTCTTTCCTATGTTGGATTTTTTCATTTTTATTTCTAGGCAGCCAATGACTGAAGATTTTCAAATCGATCTTTACGTGCGTGATATGATGTGGTTTGACATCGCTGAGGAAGTTTTTGCAATGCTTCCCTCTAATTTTTAGTCGAAACTCGACAATTTTGGGCCAACTTTTACTGTGAACAACTTTTTTAACTATTCAATGAATACAAAGTGTTCGCGAGTGTCAGAAGACGGGTAATCACAGAACAAAAGTTGGCAAATGCAATCTCGACCATTTCACGCGATGCAACTCTGCCGGATATCAATCGTCCACATGGAGGAGGAAATTGTCATTTTTGCGACAAGTGGAAAATAAAATTAACCTTATTTGAGGAAAACTTTCTCAGGTGTGCAATTTTTAAAGTATTTTCAGTAATGCATACTTCTCTGATCATGGTCTGCTCTTTTTCTTGTCTAGTTTCCAGCTATCATTTTATACAGCAGGCACTGGAGGCGGAAGGGTTGTTGGAATTGAAGGCATTAGAGTTGAAAGAGCATTTGAAAGGGAAGATCCCGAAAAGAGTTGTCGGAATTGAAAACGGTAGAGATAACGTATTGCAGGACACAAATTCTTCCTCAATCAGCTTTCGTCTCGAAAATCTCCAATACTGCAAGAATATAACCGGTTTTTGCTAGCAAAAAGAGCCTGTGAGCAGAGAAACAAGATAATGAACGGTCTTGACCACCACACCCTGCAATGATAATTGATAGCCAAGGAGAGTGTTTTTCCCGAGAGGCATGCTGTAACTTGACCCAGAAAACACCTCGATCGCTAAGCCCACAAGAAAAAAACATACCCTCAACGAAACACGCCCTAAATAACAAAAAACGACCCATAAATCCTGCATCGGGAACAATTGCAGCGTTAATACGCTCGCAAATAGCCGGTGATTGCGAAGGGTTAAGTTTGGCAGCGGCGGGAGCGTGTGGAGTATCGTCTACTGCCAGGGTAGTTCATGCCGAATCTCGGCCATGAAATACGACGTCTTCCCAAACAGATGTGCCTCCTATTAAAGACTTACGACCTTTGCCTTAATTTACAGCCCGTAAAGCTGGCGTTGAAGTATTTTTCTTCAGGTACGTAGGTGATGAGATGGGTCATGGGAGTACTGATGTGCATTCTGATTTGGCACTCACTCAAGTATTGTGAGGTGGTATGAGGGTTGTGATGTGCTCAAGTGTTGAGAGATGGTTTGAGTTTCGTGATGTGCTCTGGTGTTGTGTTAGTGCTGTGTTGTTGTCAGGTGTTGTAAGATGGTGTGAGTATTGTGATTTGCTGAAGTGTCGTGAAGTGTTGTGAGTGTTGAATTGCGCTCAGGTGATGAGAGGTAGTGTGAGTGTTGTGATTCGGCCAGGTGATATGAAGTGATTTGAATGCTGCAGTGTTTGACGATGTGATCCTTTAGTGTAGAAATTAGATCAAGTCTTCGTTTCCATTGCGAAGATATTTTCGCAGATGAATCAAATAGTATGGACAATGGACCACTTGGAATGTACGCGCAATGTGTGTTTTCTCACCCTGCACATAGTAAACTAACTAACAAGTTAGTTAAGATTAGTTGTGTCAAGTTGGGCATAGAAATAGCTTCCAAGAAAAGACAAAGTAGAGATCGCCAATAGGGACGAAAACAGAAGCAAAGTGGTCACGAAAGACTGAAGTCCCTAATAGCAGTCAGTAGGAGATGTGGCCTAACAGTGTCAACCCAGATGGTGCCAGTGTTACTGCCTAAGATAAGTAAATCTAACCAGGCTGAACCTTTTGCATATCATACGCTTCTTTTAAAAAACCCTCTGGAGTCCGTGTAGTGGCGTAGATGGGGAAAATGAAGGTATTTGTCACTCAAGAGTTTCATGTGAGGGGATTCATCACTCAAGAGTTTAATGTGGACTGTGACTGATGAGATGTAATCCTACGAAATAATATTGTCTTTACCTATTTAAAAATACATATGTAAGGATTTTGCTAATTTCAGTTTGACAGTTCGCTCTTCTTTTGTGTTTTATTTTCATGGCTCTTTGTCCAAATCACAGATGCGTTCCCTCAAAGTTCTTTGAGTTTGGGAACTCCCTTGCTCCTGAGGTGGGGTAGCATGAATGTGTCTGGGTCCTTCGCATCGTTTGGATCTTGCAATCATAAGTTCTCTCAATTATTTTGACCTTGCAATTATAGGTTCTCTCAATTATTTGAACCTATTAAAATTAGGTTACGAGTTTTTGCTGCATGACTATATCCTGCTCACATCTTTTCACAGCCATTCGGTTATCACTTTTGTTAGGTTTTGGACTGTTTTTCATTCTATCAAATTATCTGACTGCGCGTGAGGCCAAGGGTTAGTGTAGAGGCTTATGCGTAGACCTAGCGTGTGTTTATAGAGCGCGGGGGATCATCTGGGACGTGGATTATCTGGAATGATGGTTTATCTGGGACGTGGATTATTTGGATTCGTAGATTCTCATTGACGTGTACGAACGTGAGGCTGTCTTTCGTAGATTCTGTGACACCTCACTGCTAGTGAAGCTGTCTTTCGTGGATTTTCGGTTTCATTTTCCGTGGCTATACCGTGGACTAGCGGTGAAGAGCGCTCACGGAATGGTAATCGTTTCAATACTACGCATTGCCAGCCCTTGTGGTTCTTTTGCTGGAAAAAAGTAAAGCTGTAATTCCCCACACAACATATCCGTACGAAATGGGTACCAGGTTGACTGAGAGTAACCTACTGATAGTTATAATGCGGCGTTTCAAATACCAACGTTTGTTATGAAATGTATCTACTCTTTTGACAGAAAACATCCTTGTCAATTGCATCCATGCAGTTCTGTATACAGGTCTGCAGTTTACAGTCTGATGTTTACGCTTCTATTGACAATTCTGATGTTTACACTTCTGATTTCATTCAGATGTTTACACTTTCGTTTTCAGTTGTGCAGTTTACAACTCTGTATACAGTTCTGTTTTTTACAGTTTTGCTTAGAGTTCTGTTACAAATTACAGTTCTGTTTACCGCAGGATGCCAATATTTACTGGGGTCACTGCTTGCCCGCCGGTCACTTCTGCACGTGAGGTGGAATTATGGAAGTAATTCCATAAGTAAAGGTTAAGCTTTGGGTTGCTTAACCTGTACGCATTACTGTGGATTTAGAGAGACTCCCATCTTCTGCAAAAACCTTTCGTCAGTATTTTTAATGCTATGTTTTTAACACCTAGGCTAAACCTTTTGATTTTCATAATGTTTTTTAAACTGAAGTTCAATATTTTACTCAAATGTAAAGTCAATTGTTGTGAGCAATTTTAAAGATAGCAAACATTAAATGGATCGTGTCTTCATTTAGCTTTCATTAAGTATTTATGAAAATTGAGTTTGTCACTAAATTATCATCGTTCATTCTAATTTTAACCGCAAAAGTCAAGGTTATTTCTTGTATACGATGTACCTTCTGTGATATTAACGTCATGTCTGCAGGACACCGTTTTTCTCCGTGACTATAATTTACAGAAGGGATTGTGGGCCAAAAATTACCTGTTCTTTATTAATGTCGGTGATTTGACTTACTTGCTTACTTATCCTTTCGCCAATATTTTTTTGCGTTTCAATATAATTTTTAACAGTTATTCAGGTTCTGCCTTCACTATTTTATTTGTTTTTGTTGGGAAATTTAATGTGAAACCTACCTTATGTCGTTATTAATAACTATACACAAATATTGTAATGAATAAACTTATGCATCACTAGTTATTTTAGCACCTTCTCCCATCCTAACATCCGTGGGTACGATGAAAAAATTTGTTCTGAATCCACACAGCAATACACACTCGCAATAAGTAGAATCAAACCATGCGTAACTTGAACAGTCGCGTGGGTAAAATTCGCCATGTAACAAAAACTGCAGGCACACCGGCAAAATTAGGAATTGATCAGGTGTGCAATTAATCATTAGGAGGTTTTGCCGCTTGAAATTGCGGTTGATTAGACTCAATTATCACGTGCGTGTCGACCATCCGCAGTTATGAGCGCGCCAGGAGCGTTTTTGGCTGATACGGCCGATTTATCATCTATCAGCCAGTGATCGACCGCCTCTTCTTCAATTCACCTGTTATGCGTCCTTGGGTTTTTATTGGGGGAGTTAAAATAGTACGAAACTTTTGTTTCACAATATACAAGACAAGATTAATTTTGACTTCCATAGCGTCCTGATTGACATTTGGAGCATGAAAAGCTGTGTTAAGGAATTGGTCCGGACATAGTGGAAATTTATGCAACGTACATTAATTGCAAATGACTCGCCCCGTAACTAACACAGTGCAATTTTCTTCAGACCATCCATATGACGTACCGTAAGCAGCAAAAAACACAAAAATCGACCACTTTTGCTACGCTTTTTACCACTCCATCTGTCAAAACATGGCCGTAAATTTCATAAATCACATCGCACGTCGGATGAATAAAACGGTTTTGGCTGGGATGGAAGATATGTCATCTAAAAATAACGCTCATTTTGATACTGCGTTTAACGTCTGATGTCGCTACTGTGCTTTTACACAATTCATACTGTGTTAATATGTATATTTATACAGTTTATGCAGTCCATGAACACGTTTGTATACATGAAAACGAGCGGCAAAACATTTGTTTTTAGTTCGTGTATTTTTGGAAGTAACATGTAACTTGTACACGTGTGTTTCATGTGCGTGTTCGTGCGGAGTTTTTGGGTGATTTTTTTTTTCATTTGATAATCAATTAAAATGAGAAAAATGTATTTATTGGGCAAACGTCTGTCAGCCCATCAGTCGTCAATCAAACACCCATTTTTTCTTAGCTCTTAAGCAAATAAAAACATTTTCCATTAAGCAACTGTCAAGAAAACTATGTCAGCTGTCGCATCCACATAATCCTGAGCTGGAAGTGATATTGTTGCAGGGCATAGCACGCAAACCAAAGATTAACCCCTATTATCTTCCCTTAAATAACTTGGAATTCAATCCGAATCGCAGAAGTATAAATTTTATAAAAAGCATCGCAGAAATTCAGTTTTGTACGATGAAGTAACTTCTACAAAAAATATCTTGAAAATTCCGTTTTGTACGGCAAAGCAATTTTACATAAATCATAAAAATTCAGTTTAGCACGATTTAATGAGTTCTATAAAAACATCGTTTTTTTCAAGACAGCTGGATTAAATTCAGTAGATTTCCTCTTCATTCCCATTAGAAACAGAAGTAAGGCCAAAATGCTCATTGCTGAGCGGGCGGGAGCAGTGTGAATTTCAGGAAAATCACCCCATATGATTTAGGTACATCATTATGATACAATTGTGCGGCAATAACATTATGATATAATTGTGCGACAATAACATTATGATACAATTGTGCGGCAATAACATTATGATACAATTGTGCGACAATAACATTATGATACAATTGTGCGACAATAACATTATGATACAATTGTGCGGCAATAACATTAGGATACAATTGTGCTTGAGAGCAGATGGGTGAGGTTGAAATGACAGTCACACCATAAATATTCCAAGAAACATTCTTTTAAACTCATTAGATGTACGAGTATGTACAATTAATACCAGCGTATACATTCAGAAAACATTTCAGTGCCGCACCTGAACACTGCTGTATATTACTGTTATTGAGCATTGGACGTCTCAGCTCTTAGCGGATAAAATCAGGAAAATCTTTGGGATAAATGCAACTATTTTACTTCTGTAAAATAGAAATAATCGCAATGATTAGTTTAAATTAAGAGTAAACTTCAGAACTGCTCAACACGATTAACTTAACATTTGTCGGCGGCGTGACTCACCGGTGGTCACTAAAGGGATTTTCACAATGCTCTAACTCATTTTTCATAAATGAAAAAATAAAAAAAATACACGCACGATTTATTTAATGCTCGTTATTTTCAAAATTGCTCTCTAAAATTAACTCTGATTTGATTTGAATATTGAACTTCAATTTAATTCGCTGCAGTTGACGTTTTAACTCTAACTTATTCTTACTAATGTACTGCCTCTACAACGCTTCCGTGATCGTCATTCCACGCTATTAATATACAGAGAGTTGATATTAAATCTAACTTTTTCACCGGAGCGTCTGGGATTTTAGCCATCCAAGTAAAGCTTGGGAGGCTAAAATTATCGATGCAACGGCGAAAAAGTTGGGCATTACCGCAAAAAGGAATGGTTGCTCTTATGAAGTTGGTACTTGAACCATCCACTTCCAATTGCAAAGGATACAATTTGTGAAGGTGCGATACAACGAATACCCCCTGGTAAAATCGGTGGTCATTCTCGCACAGTGATTTGAAGCTCACTTTTCTTCCCAAAGAGAAGCTTTGATCCCAAAGGAAAATTTTTGTTCTCCCAGGAGTAAATTTTGCCCCCGAAAGGAAATTTTGTTCTTAAAGGGAAACTTAATTGCCAATGGAAAACTATGTTCTCTAAACGAAACTTTGTCCCCAGAGAGAAATTTTGTTCTCAGAAGTGAAGTTCGCTTCTAGAAGTAAACTTTGTTCACACGAGTAAACTTTGTTCCTAAAGATAAACTCTGTCCTCAAAGAGAAACTTTGTGACCAAAGGGAAACTTTGTTCCCAAAAGGAAGAACACGCTGACCTGAAGCTGACTCGCTAGTGACTAGAACGAGACATCATGGAATTTGCACAACATTTTTCACACAACTTATGCCTTTGCGATTCTGGTTGGAATGTAACTCAATGTAAGAAAGAAAATAAGTGCTAATCATTGGTTGACGTGAGACCCCCAGCAATAAAATCTGTTGCAGCTTTGTTTTGTGTGGTGGAAGTTGCAGTTTCACTTGCAATATCAGTTCCAGCTCTGTCTTGTGGGGTGGGGGAAAAATGAAATTTTCAAGAAGTCTGTGACTCTCACAGTGACTCCAATGAATTACGCATATAGGACATAGTGAAACCTGTAAGTTATTTCTACAAATCTCACAGAGGTGTTAAAATTGCTGAGAAAATTTGGTGCATGATTTTATAGACGCCGAGTTGACATGCACAGAGATGTTAGTATATGCGAATAAAATATGTTTCGATTTTGCAGATAAAAATTGAAGAAGGAGCTAAAATTTGAGAAATCGCACTCCTAGCTTACGTTGAGTAGTTCTTGAGAATCTAAATAATCGAAAAACCAAACGGAGACTAAGTAATCCAGAAAATGCGTTTACCAATCGCCCCACCTGTACCAGTAGATGTCCCCTTTGCACCTGTCCAATTGCTGTACCTGCAGTTCCTGCGCACGCTGCAGCATTTAGAGAGACAACTCATATTTTATAAATCTTTCATGCTTCGCATGCACATAGCACTTTGAAAACATTACACGCTCCTTGTAGTAGATGCCGCTTTCTGACACTCAAAATCCTGGAAATTATTTCTGAATGGCTTCAATTCCGTACACAATTCACAAGCCGACACGACACCGGTCAAGACACTTCACCAGATGCTACCACGAAAATTACGACGAGTTGTTGAGATTTGATGGCTTTGAGCGGAGCTCAAGGGCCAGTATCGATCTGAAACTCAGCGGTACTCTGACCG
Organism: Platorchestia sp. MABIK; assembly: GCA_014220935.1. Taxonomy (NCBI): domain Eukaryota; kingdom Metazoa; phylum Arthropoda; class Malacostraca; order Amphipoda; family Talitridae; genus Platorchestia; species Platorchestia sp. MABIK. Next base: position 33,881 of record JACJUY010005135.1, read on the forward strand.
ACTTGAAAATGATGCGACTCCGTCGACACCTGTTGCTCGAGCCGCGCGCGCGTTGAGGGAAGCGCTCAGGTGAGGGGACACCATGAGAGGGCCCAGGTGAGGGGACACCGCGAGAGGGCCCAGATGAGCTTTTGGCACCTAATGAGAGGGCCAGAAGAGGTCTCCCGAGGCTCCCCTCACTGCACTGGAACGACTCCCGCGGCCCGGCGCCGCGCACGTCACGCGACCACGACCGCCACACGCAGACTGGCACCGCGCTGCAGCTGCCCTGCATTGTGCGCCGTGCAGCGCTGGTCCCAGTTGCCGGCACTGTGCTTCGCAGGCTGTGCCCGCTGCAGCTGTTTGTACGCTACGGCTGTTTGTACGCTGCGGCTGTTTGTACGCTGCGGCTGTTTGTACGCTGCGGCTGTTTGTACGCTGCGGCTGTTTGTCAGTTGTAGATGTTTGTCAGCTGTAGCTGTTTGTCAGCTGTAGATGTTTGCCTGCTGTAGCTGTTTGTCAGCTGTAGATGTCTGCCTGCTGTAGCTGTTTGTCAGCTGTAGATGTTTGCCTGCTGTAGCTGTTTGTCAGCTGTAGATGTCTCCCTGCTGTGGCTGTTTGTCAGCTGTAGATGTTTGCCT
>JACJUY010005135.1:34582-63440 GCA_014220935.1 Platorchestia sp. MABIK
AGCTGTAGATGCTTGCCTGCTGTAGCTGTTTGTCAGCTGTAGATGTCTCCCTGCTGTAGCTGTTTGTCAGCTGTAGATGCTTGCCTGCTGTAGCTGTTTGTCAGCTGTAGATGTCTGCCTGCTGTAGCTGTTTGTCAGCTGTAGATGCTTGCCTGCTGTAGCTGTTTGCCAGAGGCGGCTATTTGTTAGCGAAGCTATTTGCCCGATGCAGCTGTTTGTCAGCTGTAGCTGTTTGTCATCCTTGCGTTCAACAGAACTCACGATTCCAGTCAGTCATGTGGAATTGACATATACTGACTTCCAGAAGCACTTCGCTTTTATGATGCCGACGCGCCTTAACACGATTCCTGCAATGGGCTAAAATGAAGTCCAATGTTCAGTTCAACTTTGAAGATGTTTGTAGTGAGCAATTTTGAAATGTTAAATATTAACTGAATCGTGCCATCATTTAGCTTTCGTAAAGAATTCATAAAAATTGAATCACTGACTGCAAGTCGGTCAGCAGCATTAGGAAAATTCCCTCAGTGACCACCGGTGGGTCCTTTCGCGGGAAGTGAGTTATTTCTGTGTACTATAAACAGTTTTCTTTTAGAAATTTGCTAAATTATATTTGAGAATGTTGAATGTGCGCAAAGCTATTTAAAAGAACCCGTTCAGTTGACGTTCTGCTGCAGAGTTAGCCCTACGTCGACCACCTTCTCTTCTAAAGGACATCAGTAAATCCCTCACATCGGTCTTATTTTCTAAATGTTTTGATGAAAATTTCACATATACTGGGTTTCCTTTATGATTATTTTAGAAAAATTACCGTAATATTTCGTTCACGACCCCAAAAAATTTGGTTGTTAGAAAGTCGAGTTCATACCGTGTTTTACGCAGTAAAATTTTGTGCTTCTGTAGTTACACAGTGCAAGTGACTGTTGAACTTCCATGCAACAGTCTGTTCTTTACAGTTGTATTTCAATCTAGATGCCTATCTTATGATTAAAATTAATTCACAGTAACGGAACTGAGATGGTGGTGGTGATTCAAATTCGAATGGTTCAAATTCAGTCAGAAGTAAAAGTGTTTTCAAACAACATTTAATTTTCACGCAACATAAACTAATTAACTTCCACACTGCCTTAACCTTTACTCTGCTTTAAATTTTACAAGACTTCAAATTAACACTGTATCTAGTTCTACACTGCATCAAACTTCTACTCTGCATTAAATTTTGACGAGCATTAATTTTAAATCTGCATTTAATATGGTACTGCACGGGTATTTGTTTTAATTCTGCGTGTATATTGAGGTGCGCACGTTCATGTGTACATCGCAGTTGAATTTGTAGCTATAATTCACTTGCCATGAATAATTAATTGTCTCGCATTTTTTGGTGCTCACACTTAGTAGGAAAAATCTTTGACATGCGAATGATGTTTGAAATTAATTAAACATTTCTATTAATATATGTCCCCTTGAGATAAGCTTGTGTGTAAGAAACTAATGCTAAAAATAAGTGTTGAAGCTTTGTATTAAAATACAACGTATTGAACAAAGTTTCATTTTAAGAAAATAGTGAAGAGTATGTTGCTCTGAATAGCAGTCATGACAATAGGTTTTAAATAGACAGCACAGCTGATAAGCATGAAATAAAAAGCTCAATTGTTGAGAAGTTCACTCAAGATTAGCTTCCATGATGGCAAAAATTCTAAAATTAATATCAACTCTTGGAACACCAAAAAAAGAATAACTTGATAATTGCATATTTTTTTTTAAAGAAAAAGCTTCAAATTAACCTCACTATTGCAGCATTTATCGAAATCGAAACACATGAAAGTTAAACTTCTTTTTTGCTCGAATATTTACAATTTTTAATGAACAACCTGAGTTATTTTCTAATCATAACATATGCAAACCATTGCGAAGTTTTATTTGAAGAAAACAACAGCTAATTGATTATCATAATGAATTTGACAATAAACATTTGAATAATAAATAAGTATCTTATGCCACAACGTAAAAACTAACGATTCCAAGAAATTCTTGAAATCATTCGCCTCAAAATGCGGGCCTTCAAAAATTTTGAATTACACAAAATGGACGTAGATTTCCTATATTAAATTTCTGGAGATTGAACGGAAAATGCGAAAATCACGGCAATTTCACAAGAAAATATCAGATTGTTTGTAGTTACTGGAACATCGGCAAAAAAACATTGTGTTGGCTCAATTCCGGTTGCAGACACACTCACCAATACGACGCATCAATCGTAGAGAGATGTTCAGGCACACTTAAGTATCATTGAATCAGACCAGGGAGCTTGTTAAGAATTAATTAGTTTCGAATTAACTCTCGATCAAAGCAAGGATCCTCTCATTAACTCGAAAGTCTATGTCATTACCTTTTGAAGAGGTCTTTCTCTTCGCAGTTGGAGAAGAAGTTTCGCGGAGTGGATCCATGAGAGGTAAAACGTGCTCCAATGGAGCACACAGAGAACGCTGTATTTGCTTTTGACTTCTTGACGCTAAACGAAAATCGAGTCTTTTATTTCAAGTGAAATCGTACCTTCGGAAAAATTACGTCGCTTAAATCCTTCATTTTTTCTATTTTTCACATTGTCAATAACCTCTTTCCCACACCGAGTACTACTTGGGAGTTTTCCACGTGTGTTCACCGGGAACTGCAAGCGTTTAGCCAACGTTCAATACGATGGCAGAATAGACTGACTGTTTTCAGCCACCTTAAAAAGAATGTCGAAAGAAGGCAGAGACTTTTCCTGAAATTCGTTGTTGCATTGGAAGTTTTCATAATGCAACTATACGCAACAGGAAAATTGAGCTCGAAATTTGAAACACTCCATCAGCCATCAACATTGCCAAACGGGGTAGCAAGGATTTCTTACTTGCTAGTACAGTACTCAGAGATAATAAAATAACGAAAAATAATTCTCTAGTATAATGGCGACATAATAACTATCTCAGTTTGTATAAATAAATAACTATAGCAGTACGTGGACTTTCCAGGATAACACGGAGTAATTGAAATTTGAATAATCAACAGTATTTGAATATTGTTCTTTAACCATGAACAGAAGCCAAACTGATTCTTTGTGAAATGCTTCATGTAACAAAAAGTATGAATAATTTCAAGTGAATCTTCATGCAATAAAAGTTCTTCAAATTAAAGCGTCCTGATTTGTGTTATAAAACGAACGTTTGCAATTCTGATCACCCGATCTATGATTTAAAGAACGCAGTCAGATTATTGGATTATGGTCGCATTTGTCTCAGGAGGTTTTGAGTATTTGTTCCAACTGTTTTTACACTGATGTATAGACCGGTAAATCACACATATTTAAGTGAAAAGACTCGGATTAAAATATCTGGGAGAAAATAAATATTTTCGAAAATATTAAAATAAAGAGGGCGAAATTGCGAAGGTCCAAAAAATATTGTAAGTGTATAGTATTCAAAATTAATTGTTTCGGAATTCGGAAGCAAAAACTGAAATTTGGTATTAGGAAGTTTAAATAAAACTAATTTCATTATCTTGCATCATAGCTTTCAATTCTAAACTTGAAAATGAATTTGAATACGTGAATACAAGTGTTCAAAAATGGCCGAACATAAGTCTAAAATTTTGCGTCACTGCTGTCAATGAAACACTAGCAACCTTCTCCAGTGCAACTTATTCAAATTCTATACTTCGAAGAAAACTAAGAAAAAATCCAATTCAATGGATGCTGTCAGAGTGCACATTAAACCGCACGAAAAGTGTTTTGAGAATAAGTCCAACGCACGTCCATTTGCAACGGATAGGTAAAATTATTGCTGAGGAAATGTAGAATCCTTGCTGAAGCTCATATTCAAGTTGAAAAACTGTTTTACCAAATATTCTATCTAGAAAATCTATGGTTCTAACAATATCTGCAAATAGTTCAAACGAAAGCTCAGCAAAATCAGTCCCAACATTTGAAAAAACAGAAGAAACTGGGCAAAAGCATTCTTTTATTATGAAGATCTAAAATCAATCGCGTGTTTTTCCCTGCCTTGATTGAATCTTGGCCAGCCATGGGAACCTGTTCGATGTAGTCTTCTTTGTTGAATCTCAATGCTTATTATCATTCCAGGCTTGTGAAGAGCGTTATTTCCATGGTCAAACACTCCGCAATTGGCAGGCTGCTGCAGAGGCAGAAACCTCATTTAGTCTCAACGCTTTTACGGCTAAATTTTGCGGACGCTAACATTCTAGGTGGGGATGGGCAATGAGTTCCGCTCCCTACTCCTTGCGGGTTATTGAAAAATTGTTAGTCGGTTTGATGTTCACGGCGAAATTGCCAGCAGGAGATTGAAATTTCGAACTGATTTCAAAATTCGGGATATTTTCCGCATCAGGAATTCTAAATGTTTCATCACGATTTTAAATTAGCTCCATTACTCATCCATGCACAGAGCTGTTTTGATTCGTTTTTTACCTATGTGGGAATAGAAAATGAGATTTTTTGATGCTTCACCAATGAAATGTTTCATGCACGTCAAGATTCATGGCAAAATGTTGCACTTATTCTTTATATTTCCTGTGATGCTACTGCTGCTGTGTAGCCTTAGTTCAACAATGCCAAAATTTGCAGTGACTTTTCCATCTCGGGCTCTGACTTCAAGAATTCCGATATTTTGAATCAGGAGTAAAACGATACCTTTTGTTAGGTCTTCGTGCTCCTTCGGCTGCCCAGATGTGCTTCCAACATTCATTCGTGAAAATTTAAACAAAAGTGACTCACAACTGCAAGTTATTACCACATTGACGTATTTTCCAACACATTGTGAACAAATTTTTTAACAAATGAACTTTAAATTTATAAAATTTACTGCAAAATGGACTTGCAAATGATGAAAAAACCACCAGATGAACTCAATGTTCGTCAAATAAATGCAAATTAATACCAAATGAAATTGCTAAAAATGAATAGTGTTGGACAATTGCTTTACTCGTTTTACCTTATTGTATTGTTTTACCGGGTGGATATGCGAATGGTAAAAAAATTTATCAAAAATTGATCTATGTTGACACCGCCTATTCATTCCGAGTTAGAGAAAAATCTTGAGCGAAACGCTATCGAATATCAAACATAATTCAAGTCGTAAAATATCAGCAAGTCCATCATTCACTGGTGCTAGCTCTGTTGCCTATTTGATTATTTAAACTCGTGGTTGACTGACGGTTTAAAGAATGCCATGCATATTTGCACTTTGTTTTCAGAGCTCAATATCATTTAGTGTCATCGTTCATTTGGGTTGATAGTGATGGAGTGAGCTTCACTGAAAATTCCTGTTTTCTGAAACATCGGTATAGAGAACAGTGCCTGAATTAGAGTTTCAAACCAGTTCGTTTTGGTGTCATTTTGTTCTAACACAGTGACTGCATGATGATCCACCGGTGGTCACTGGGGGAACTTCCATTAAGCTTCGGCTTGGAACGTTTGGGTATAAATCTAATTTTCGTAAGCGCTCAGTCCGATACAAAAAAAGGCCTGATCAATTTACCGTTTCACATTTGCAGTGCTGACTACGAAAATTGATGTTAATTAGATTTAAGCCTCAATCATGAGGCGTTTTCTAAGCTTTCCAACATCTCGAGGTGTTGATTTTTTCAATACCTCGGCCGCCGCAGCTTATCTCAGTTAATTTTAAGGTCTTGACAGAGTAGAGGTCTTACTTGTGTTGTTTATCAAAGGATAAAATAATTTTGAAGCATTTGCTGTGTGGATTTGACCCCAGGAATAAATAAACGATTTATCACATTGGTTAAAATACATGACAATATCATTAGAGACTAATAGAGACACTAAAACAAAATGAAACGAAACAGAGAAAAATTGTTGATCACACCAAACTAAATTTGCAAATCAATACGGAGAGTAAATTGCGAATAAAAACAGAGAGTAAACAGTAATGAACGGTCCATGAACTTTTATTAGGTATAAAACAATCGCGGTCTCAAGTACCTATTTCGGACGAGTTTTCTACTTTGCCGGAGAAAATAAAGAGTCCGATGTTGTTCTTTTTTCATGAACAATATCCTGCATTTCATTCTCAAAGACATAATAACTGGGGCTCATAAGTCTACTTTGTGTACTTATACAACGCAAGAATTTGCCTCGAAGGCAAGTGATGAGATGAAGTGTGAAAAAATTGTCAGTCCAATCGATGCCAAAAAATATCCGCTAAAGTTCGCCAACGAAAGTCATTTGGAATATAGACCTCAAACGTTTTTTCTTTACTGCGTTGCCTGCTTATTTATTTTTGAGTGCTCAGCTGGGCGTAACCTTCATTCCAAAAAAACCATACGTGAGAAATAGCATTGCCTCTTTCACTTTTAATCTTTCCAATTAACCTCGGTCGACATTCTTCGGTTACCAGGGATAATTATTTTTGAGAAGAATTTACCAACATAATCAACTTTCCTCTCGAACGGGTCACGCAAAAATGAAGAAAACAGTTTTTTGTCACGCAGAAATGATGAAAACAGCTTCTAGATCCGTGCAAAGGAGCAGGATGCTCTTGAGCTTTGCATGTCTGACATTTGTGCCTGCCCTCCCTGGAGGTCCGAATGTCCCGCTCCATCACGATGGAGCTGCAATCTCCAGGCCGGGATTTGATCTCAGGTCGTGAGAGCGAGAGGAAATGTCGCTCTTCTGTATCTGTCTTCGCGCAAATGAGTTTGGAAAAGATGCCAAGATTCTGCGGACCGTCTTGGAAAAAAGGACTCAGGTCTTCATGCCACAGTGGAACGCTCAATCTTTTAAACTCGGTTCAGACTTGAAGTAATATTCACAACACGTTATGGATAATGTTAATATTAACAGTAATAATAGTAGAAAATTTAATATTCATAACATTCACATTCACATTGATATAAATATTCTTGTACTGGGCATCTTTATTGTGTACCTTTAGGTAAGAATTTGAGATTACTGACACAAATATATATGCATAATAGGTTCAGAGGCAGGGCGCGTTCAAAAAGAGTTCTCTATAACAGTAAATGAGATTTGTACCACATTGTAAAAAATACACTTACAGCTGATATATTCCCATACGCAAGGGTAAGGAAACTTTACTAGAACAAAGTCCCGTAAAGATATCAGAAGCTTTCAGCTCTCTGGAATGGACCTATCTGATACCTTCTTGCTTTAAAGAACGCGTTACATCAGAATGGTGTTTCTATGACAAATTTCAGAGTGGCTTCAGATACAAATTCACTTTTTGTGAAGTTAATAATAGGCATTAACAACCTATTTTGATAAATTGCTCCCAAAATTAAGTTTAAATTACAGAGATGTGGCCCAAACCACAATGTTTTTCTAAAATATGTTAAATTACGTATGAATATATTATTATATATATATATATATATATGTATATTATATTTATTTATTCAAATTGATCGTCACTTAAACCAGAATAGGAAAGTTTTGATTTGCTCGTGCGGAATGAGGTGTCGTCATCGATGTTCGTATTGAAAGAAACTAGAAAAGAAATCAAGAAAGAAAATACAACAAAAACCGCATTTGTCTAAAAAGAGTCGATACCCGAAATGCATTGCCACCAATATGCATATGGAAAAGCAGGTTACAGGATTAATTTTTTTGGAAGAAATTTGGAGCGAAATTTAGCAATTTCAGAATCGTTTTAAAAAAAATATTGGCAACTGTCAAAGGAACTTCCAGATACGTTTTCTGTGCGTAACAATGATAAACATTACATAACATTGGGCAAAGTTCATCGCATGCTCGTTGTACTCGTGGACAGTTTAACGATTTAAATCGTCACCTGGTTTATTTATACACGATTTGTATTTATATCGTCCGCCGATTTATTTTTATGCGATATATTTATATCGTCACTCGATTTATTTATATGCGATTCGTATTTATATCGTCACCCGATTTATTCATATACGATTCATATTGAAATCGTCACCCGATATCGTGAACATTGGCGGCGACAACACCATCGTAACGAGCTGTACCAGAACGACTGGTGAAGTGATGACTGGGATCGTAACCCGACATCGTAACCACTTGTACTGAAACTCTGCATCGAAAAAGACTCGTGCCGTAACGTTTCGTGCCGTAACGACTTGTGCCATAACGACTCGAATCGTAACGACTTGTGCCGAAGCGTCTTGTGTCGTAACGACTTGTGCCGTAACGACTTGTGTCGTAATGACTTGTACCGTAACGACTAGTGCTGTTACGTTTTGTGTCGTAACGACTTGTGCCGTAACGACTAGATCGTAAAATGACATCGTAACGATCTCTATTGTAGAAGAAGCACGTAAGCCTAAAACCTTGGATCACAACACGGCATTATGGATCTCGGGAGCTGGAGGCCTGAAAAGCCACAAAATATATAAGTACATTCTCCTCAGCGGAATCGATATTCCCTGAATTATTTTAGGATGAAATCTTATCTAGAAATCCTCCTGAGTACTGAGTAGAAATTCTGAGTAGATTCTGAGTAAATACTGAGTAGAAATTCTCCTGAGAAGATTCCTGAGTACCGTGCATAGTGAGAAAAATCTTGTGTACTGTTTACATAGAGTTTACACATGTGTTTCATTGTGTGCAGTGAGAAGACTCGTGTGTTTCCTTGTTTGCGGTGAGAATATACCTTATGTGTAGAGTAAGAAAATTCCTGTGTAGTCTGTGTGGATTAACATTTCAGCGTGCAAAAAATAAATCAAGTTTTGCAGTTTTCAAACGTCTGAAAAAGTACCAAGTTAATTTCTTGCTAGGCAACGAATTCAATGTGTAAACACCGTACGTGTCTTATTAACTTAGGTGCTGTGGCTGCTTTGGCTGGTTTTGCTCAGCCAAAAACTGCCATTTTTAGAAAGCCTCTGGCGCAGATTTACTTATTTCGGTGCCATTTTACAAAGCTCGAAATAACTGAACTTTAAATAATACATTTTAACGAGAGGCGTGAAGCCCAATTAATTGGAAATTGGGGCCAGCCAATTAATTAACGTGTATATCCCGCAACATATTTGAATGTATTTTTGAGATATTTGAAGGCATTTATTTTCAACGTTCTGAAATATTCGATGCTAAATTTCAGCGTTTATCGATGCAAGTGACAATGAAAATAAGAAGCTGCGAAATACTCTGTAGTGCCTCTAAATTATGTCGACACCTCGTCTTGATAATTTTTTGATATTAGAGTCAAAGTTTAGGAGTTTAATGCATTCGTGAGTCAAAGTTCAGGAGTTCAATGTATGCGATAATTTCCTTCAAACTAAAAACAATGAAGCGACAAACTGACCATGAAACGTGACAAGGACAAAAATAGCTCATAACCTATGTACATGTCCACAGATCACCCAATTGATTCATGGTTCTGACACTAGTCAATTTATCAAAAGTGTGAACCAGTCATGTCAAAAATTGGAACACGTTTTCTTACATGGGATTGTTAAACATGGGGCCTGAAAGAACCTTTAATGACCCCAAAATAACGGATGTATAAAAAAAAGCAGTTACACAATTCTTAGAAATCCAAGTTTTATTTTGATTACTTTTTCAGTACAATATTTCTCATGTGCTGCCCTCTTGAGCACAGACTAAAATTAGCGCGATTAAGCAGGCTTTCATTACGGCTCCGGTGACATCAGATCCAATTCGCTGGATTTCTACCTCGACGAGTGCCTTGAGTTGCGGTTGATACGCAGAATTGCCACGGTAATTTCTATTTTAGGAATCTCCAAAGGAAAATACCAACTCAAGGTCTCCATCGAGGTATAAATCCTGAGAATTGGATCTGATCTCACCAGCGCCGTAATGGACAGCCTGCGTAATCGTACTGATTTTTGTCTGCACCCAGGAGGGCAGCACATGAAGAATATTATGATAAAAAATTAATCAGGATAAAACTTATAATTTCCAGAGTCAGAACCTATTATTTTTCTGGTTGATATACCTATCCAAACATCTCACCTTTATTTATGAAGTACTCGGTCCTCTAACCGCCAGGTCAAGTTCACTGTTTCCTGTAAAAGCAAAATCAATTCTCTTAAAAAATCTGTCCAGTTTGACAACGAGTCACCTCTTTGGATTGAACGCCTCGTTTAGTCCACTTTTATTTATTTGCTGCTCATGCATGCGATCTTGTTCAAGAAAAACGCATTATAGATCCATTTTTTTGAGCAGCGACCGAGACTAGAATTTTATTCACATTCAGCACAGAGACCTCTCGTCTGTGGATGCCTCACTGACCATTTGACGGCACTGAATCTTGAAGGCAATTTTCATGTTATTTTATATCACGAGTCCATGAAAATGAGAGCCATTTGACGGACGGGAGTGAATTTCGAAGGCATCTTTCATGTTAATTTATTTTATGTATCCATGAAAATTACAGCCATATGAGAGGATCGAATTTCAACGGCACTTTTCATGTTTTTTTTCTTCAAGGACCCAGGAAAATGAACACCATTGGACACACTGAATTTCAAATGCAATTTTCCAGTTATTTTATTTCAGGGGTCCAGGTAAATGAGAGCCATTTCAAGGCACTGGATATGGGAAGCAATTTCCCCGTTTTTTTTCGTCGATCTATGAAGGAGAGAGCGGTCGTTTGCCCTTATTTGGACGTCAGAAAGTTTCATTTCTTCAACACGTTTGCTATTTTGATATAAGTTGGCCTATTAAGATTCATGATCCCAGAGCACTTTACACGCTTCCTGGAGGAGCGCATTATAAATGCACTGTGCCCGTTGTCTCACTTGATCCAAAGTCTTTGCAAGTCGTCTCTTCGTACTGAATCATATCATTTCTGTTAGTTTTGCACGTATAGAATTTTGCATGAATTCGTAATTCGTCTCTCCGTATTGAATCTATCAATCATTTCTGTGAGTTTTGTGCGCATGGAATAGAATCGTAAATTGTCTCTTCGTTTTGAATATATCAATTTCTTGCGTAAGTTTTGTACGCATGGAATACAATTGAATAGAATGCGATACTGACTGACAGCATTAAGCCGCGTTCCATGCACTAAGGGTAAAAGCTCAGAGTAAAACTTCTGTCTTCCAGAGGAGAGGAGTTTTATTTCTTATAAAATAATGGCGAATTAACTTTAAGGATGCATCAGAGCAACAAAGTAAAGTATGTTGAATTACGCCACAAATTACTTGTTGAAAAATGTCTCCCAAAATGATCAAGGTTTGAATGAAACCAAATAAAGCATGTTGAACGTTGCCAAATGTTACTCTTCGAAAAATGTTTGATCCTAATTGATGAAAATTTAAATGAAACTAAATACCGCCCTTAGAGCTTTACCAAATATTACTCATCGAAAGATATCAGCTCAAAAAAATTGGATATACGTTCACGTGGGACGAAATGAACATAGGTAAACAAACATAACCCTCAAAGATGGAATAATGCTTCTGTTCAGTCGAGAGTTAAACAAAGTCACCATTGCATTCAATTAGAAACCTCAAACAAACAGTCATGAGGTTTAATTGAAACGTCAGAAATGAAGTCACTCATTTCACACCGCTCCTCTGATTAGCACAGTTGTGGCGTACTAGAACCAACTTTCCCTTTCCACTACTAACTTGTGTGGAAACTCCTCTCATTCCCGCAGTTCTTCATCAAATCCCGCAGAGAAACCATCTTATCTGCTTATCCCGAAACCTACATTCCTTCCGATTAAATGATCGACACTTCGCTGGGCTGCTGGATCTCAATTGTCGTCGTATGTGCCGGGTATATTTTGATCAGCAAAACTTCCCCTTCCTCTGGAACTTCAGCTGGATCTTTATTGTATCTACACATGCCTGGTGGACTTCAATCGACAAAGGTGTCAATTCTTCTGCAAACTTCAGTACCCTAAATTCATTCTTCATGAAGATGTACAAATAAAAATCTACGCTGGAAGGACGGACGGACCGGCAGCCGGAATCACGGAGCGGACGGCAACACCCAGACGTCGCCCGGATGATGGACGGTGCTCTGGCAGGAGATCGGACATGGTATTGAACTGATGAAGGTTCCTACAGCTCGTCCTGTTCCCTGTTCCTGTGTCCGTCACGGCTGTTTACGATGTGTGTTCACTGCTAATCTCTTTCTGGAGTAAACTTAAACGCTGATGAAACTTAATTTTTACCCCTTTAAATTTATCTACTCCACTGAAAATTGCACACAACCTCACCATCTGACGATGTCACCCTAAGTACCAAATACTTTTTTCTAACATCTCACATAACACACGGGCCCATGTTTTCTTTAAAGACATTATTCTAAGAAACAAAATCTCACACAATTTTGCGCTCCAACAATTTTCATTTCGATGCACTGAACATCTAATTTTTATTCAAGAAGAACACGTAATCGTCTAGCGCAGTCGTTGCACCGTCAAAAGACCCAAATTGCAGGCAATCGGCAAACTTTGTTGCCAGAAGCCAGGCACAACAATGGAAGAGAGGTGTTGCAAATTCACCCTAGGTATTTTAATCAAAGCCTATAGTCCACGTCTGATCTGCTTGATGCTGACATTTTATTTTTCCTTACTAAAAGTGCAAGACGGGGTCACTTTCACATTGCTTCACATCACACACTGGAGTGCTTCATGAATGAGCGTAATGCTATTAAATTATTGTGTCTCTATTTTCGTTTTGTGTGAAGAGTGCACCATGACAATCTGCTGCACTGCGACACAAAGCTCTGTGTTACACTGCGAGACATAGCTTTGTGTTGCACTGCGAGACACAGCTCTGTGTTACACTGCGAGACACATCTCTGTGTTACACTGCGACACACAGCTCTGTGTTACACTGCAAGACATAGCTTTGTGTTGCACTGCGAGACACAGCTCTGTGTTACACTGCGAGACACAGCTCTGTGTTACACTGCGACACACAGCTCTGTGTTACACTGCGAAACATAGCTTTGTGTTGCACTGCGAGACACAGCTCTGTGTTACACTGCGAGACACAGCTCTGTGTTACACTGCGACACACAGCTCTGTGTTACACTGCGAGACATAGCTTTGTGTTGCACTGCGAGACACAGCTCTGTGTTACACTGCGAGACACAGCTCTGTGTTACACTGCGAGACACAGCTATGTGTTACACTGCGAAACACATCTCTGTGTTACACTGCGAGACACAGATATGTGTTACACTGCGAAACACATCTCTGTGTTACACTGCGAGACACAGCTCTGTGTTACACTGCAACACACAGCTCTGTGTTACACTGCGAGACACAGCTCTGTGTTACACTGCGAGACACATCTCTGTGTTACACTTCGAGACACAGCTCTGTGTTACACTGCGAGACACAGCGCCAGGATACACCACGAGACACATCGTCAGGATACGCGAGCTGTGTGTCGGTTACACTGCATTAGTCGCAACGCGCGTTGCCATGGCGACGCGAGGCGGTTTCTGCTTTGCTTGAGAGCATTGCTTCCACGGCAACAAAATTCTGACGAACAACAATATATCTCATTCAGATAATGGGGAGAGGTGCTGAAAATGTGTTTTCGGTGTTTGCCGCTCATGAACGTTTTGAACGTAGACAAATGGGGTAGGGAAATTCCCAGAACATGCAGAATTTGAGACGCTCGTTGTGTTTATTTTGTGTTGACGTTTGTGGGTATTACTCCTTGGCAGAGGGAGATGGTAGTGAATTTTGTTAAACATATTCAATTGGACTACGTTTTCTCACATACGATTAGCTCGACTAAGAATTCCTTACCACGATGAGTATCCAAATGATCCTGATTCTATCTCACTGAGTCCCTGATTCTGACTCCAGCATAATCGGCGCCTGATTCCGACTGTGGTATGTGCGACTCCGACTTGTGCGACTCACTAAGTCCTCGATTCATGTTGTAAAGCATTCGGTGTCTGCTTCAGACTCCAGCAAACTAAGTCCCTGATTCTGACTCCAACACGTAAGGTCCCAAATTCATATTGTAATACATTGAGTCTACACTTCGGGTTCTAGCACACTAAGTTCCTTATTTTGACTCTATCACATAAGATCCAAAATTCATATAGTTATACATCAAGTCCATATTTCTAGCTCTAGCACACTAAGTCTCCAATCATGACTCCAGCACAATCGGCGCCAGATTCTGACTGTGGTGTGTGCGACTCCGACTCCACTGATCGTCTGTGGAGTTTGTTATCGAAACTTTATCGTAGTCTGCTCATGTAACGATATGCAGATAGAAATGATAGAACTATATGTTTGACGATATGTACGATATGCAGATGGAAACGATAGAACGATATGTATAACGATATGTGCGATTTGCAGATAGAAACAAAGGGGTAGAAATAAAACACGTTCTGCAGAGTACCAAAGAACGCAACGAAGCTTGGACGCAAAATAGTCGCACTGAACGCTCAACATGAAGTGCTCGAAGTGGTTTAAAGTTACTTGAAAAATATCGAACACGATCACATCATGAAAAATTTCAAGCATCCCTTTAGTGCGAGCCAGCCTGTTATTGAGATAGAAAGTATATTGGAAGAAAGTTAATCTGTGAAACATATTAGCGAGACAAAATAAGGCGTCGTGTACTCATTCAAATCGCAAAATGGAATGCCTGAAATTTTTTAAGGGAACTAAGAAATCTTTTGAAAATTACTATAGTGGCAAAATGGAACAGGTAAAAATGAGATTCAAATAAGTTCAACCTACCGCAGTGTGAATGATGAATTCAATTTTTTACAAACTTTTTTCAGCAACAATGGTTTCCCAAATAACCTAATCTCTAAAATTCTAAAGGTATTCTTAGACAAAAAATATATACCGACCAACTCTGAGACAACTGTAAAGAAAAAGAAATTGTATTGTAACCTGCCTTTTTACGGTGCACAGTCCGAGAAGCTAGCCAGTGCCGTTTCAAAGCTGGAGGAGAAATTTTACAATTGATTAGATTTTATTCCAATATTGACAAACAAGTGTATTATAGGATCGTATTTTAGATTTAAAGACCGTTCGCCTACTGAACTGTGCTCTCGCATAATCTATAAGTATTGTCGCCCGCTGTGTGGGTCTAGCTATGTTGGTTGCACGCAGCGTTGTTTTAGAACAAGATTTTTCGAGCACGTTGGCAGGAGGAGCGGGTAGAGTTTTAGCTAAGCCATCTTTTTCAGCCATTATGGATCACGCAGAGCAGTGTAGTGTAATAGTAAGCAAATCTGAATTTTCAATCTTGAGTTTCTGTACAAATAAAAATGACCTACATACGAGTACATTAAAATCACTTTACATAAAACAATTGAAACCAGCTCTAAATTCAATGTTGTCATCATTCCAATTAGAATTAGCCTGATTTTTAATATTAATTGCAGTATAATCTCTTCATTCACCCTTTTTTTGTACTACTTTAAGTTGTATTATTTTTGTCTTTTAACCATGTCGTATTCCTGTATTTCAATTCGCTTTTACAGGTGATGATAATGGCTGGAGCTTGAAGCCGAAACGTTCACTTATTTAAATTATTTTTAAATCAGCTATCTTAACTATCATAGACGCTTAGATAAATATAGACGCTTGGGATTATCAGCAAAACGAAGTGGAATTGATGAAATCGGCCGATTTGTAGGAAATTTCTCTTGTAGGATAAAAAGGATAACCAACGCAGCTAAGAACATCATTATAAAACAAACGTTTTGGATGATAAAAAGTCCGTCTTCAGAAGTGCTCAGTAGAACTTGATAAAGGGAACAGTGGAAATTTACGAGGAACAAAGTGGAGCGCCAGAGACGTGGTGGCAGAGAAAACCAGTCCACCGGAAACGTTGTGAGGAACTACCTCAACACATCTGATTTACCAGCTGCTTCGAAGCTGAAAGATTAATAAATACGAGAACAAAGGTTCCAAATTTAATTTTTTTTGTCGCCTCAACGCCGAGGAAAAATTTTAATATTAGTAGGGCAATTGTAAGTAACGAAACGCAATACGGCTAGTAGCCAACTCAGAATGTTAGTTTTTAAAAAGGACAAATTCGTCCTGAAGTAAATTTATTGATTTAGATTGAAATGCACATATAATTTCAAGAAGTTCAAAATTGGGGTGTCAGGCAAATGACGGTCTTCAGGCACAGAAAAGACTTCTTGTGGAGCTCTCGGTTTCCGGGCACAGGGCAAACGGCGCCAGCAAATACTGACACGGTGCACCAACGGAACTTCAGTGTGCAATCTTATCCCTAGCACTGCAGGATGACAGAAGAACCGTTCGCGCTAAACTGACGATGGAAGCCGGCACGGAACCAGGGTTACTACCCGGGCAAGTGCAGCCCAACCGCGACCCACGCCTCCAGCATCAGCTGCATATAAAAAGAAGAAATGTACACAAATATACTTACCAAAGAAATGTTTTACACAAGAGTTATTCAATGAGTCTAGAATGAGTATAGCAGTTTACTGTCAAAGTAATTTACCAAGATTCGGCTACTGCTGTCCCACAAGATGGCTTAATTGGCTATTTAGGTTGAGAAGCACGAAGTGCGCAGTGCGACGCAGCGCCAGCTGAGATACTGGAAAAATAGGTACAAGGTAAGAACGAAGTCTACCATCCTGGTAAATGTGGACAATGATTTAGTTCAAGTAAGCAACAAATATTAGGAACACGAAACCAACCTGAAGAATTTTATCCTCCAGTGCGCGTAGCGACTATTAGACGATGGGAGTATAGGCGATATAGTGTCGCAATACAGTTTAATAGCAATAAGGAAAGGCAGACGCCCAATAGTAGTTTAATAGAAAATAGGTAACAGGTAATAGTAGTTAATAGTAGTTAATATTTTAATAGTTTAATAGACGGCGGTGCACTGCGATAGGGTAAGGTTGCCCCACTTTTAGAGCAGCGAACACGCCTTTTAGAGGAAAGTTAATTGCGGTTTGAAACCCGCTTTAATCATGCAATTATTTTACGAAATGAACCTATATTTGACACATTCACACTCACAACCAAGCCATGGACTTATTAAGCATGCAGGAAGAAGAGTTGGAAACGTTAGGCCTGAGACCGTCGCCAAACTCCACGCCACGAGCCGAGCGTGCTCCCGACGTGCCGACGTCACAGCTTACTCCGACCGAGACGCAGCCTGAGCCCGACACAAAAAAAACAAACAAACAAACATCGGCATCTTAGGATGCTTTATTTCCAATCAAGCCTGATACATATGATCTTAAGCATTGGTTTTTCAAATGTCTTTTAACTAACACTATATATAGGACACCATGACGGTTCCCCCGTGAAGCCGGTACCCATTTCCGACACCTGGGTTGAGTGGGGTATTGTGCTTGAGCTCTCCCTTATACCCAACGGGGAAAATCAAGACAGCCTGGCTACCTGATTATCTGACACCACTACCTTCAATGTGCGCTGCTGCTGCGCGACCTCACCTGCCACGCAGCACCAGCAGTTTACGTTAATAGTACGGAATTTAAAGCATACCACGAACGAATCTGTGGGGAAATTTCCCCACAACGTTTCGTGCAGCCAAATGATGCTTCTGAGGCACATGCAAAACGCACATCAGCAGCGCAAGCTCATCCAAACTCATCTGTATCATCCAAACTCATCCGAACTCTTCCAAACTCTTCCAACTCATCCAAAAATTAACCAAACTCTTTCAAAATCATCCAAAAATATAAAAACTCGTTCAAAATTATCCAGACTCATCTAAACTCATTCACCCAAATCATTCAAACTCATTCAAACTCATCCAAATTGATCCAAACTCATTCAAACTCATCCAAATTGATCCGAACTCGTCCAAAATCATCTCAACTTATCCAAACTTATCCAAACTCATTCAAAATCATCCAAACTCATCCAACATAGTTCACGGTTGGCTAGGAAATCGCAAGTCTAGGAGTCTTGATTCCGGCAGCTGTATTGGAGTTCTGAGAACCTTATTTTTTCCCTCAGGGTTATTTGTAAAACTTTTTTCAACCGTTCTTCTTCTCCAATTTCAGAAATCTTGCAAGACCTAAATTCAAGCAACCATGTCAAATTAATTTAGTCAAATTCTCCTGTGCTTTACAGCCAGAATATCGCTAGCAGAATATAATAACCCTTAATTAGTTCTGTGCAAACAACTTTTTTGTGCGTCCATGGAAAAACAAAGTTAATTAGTGGTTATTTACCGTTATCTTCTTTGTGCTTACTATTCCAAAATAAAAAGGAAGTATATTAAAGAATAGCATTTTCTTCTGGATAAAAAAGCAAAGAGTGTTGTTGGTAAACCAATAACATAGGTTTAATTGATGTACGATGTAATTGAACCCCAATGCTACAGCAGGACTGATTATATAAAGATGCTTCATTCCTAAAACTTTATTCGTTGATAATAAGCCATAATTATCACGATAACTATTAATAATTATACGCCATAATATGCCATAATTATCAATCATGAGCAAATTTCTGTTCTTTCTGTTTTCTTGCGAACGAAAATTCCATAAAAAAGTTTCCTGTATCAATTTAAAAGCCAAATTACAATCTCATTTGCCATTACGTTTTCGGAAGAGTTAATGATCTGGTTAGTCGAACAGCTACGCACGTATGACTGTAGAGAGGCATGACTGAGCAAGAGAATGATAAGGAAGAAACCCAATATCGCGTAACTTTTCTATCATCAATTTCACCGTTTTCCAGGCCTTGAAGACGAAACTCCCTTCTCGGTGCAGTCACGTTTTTCCGATGGCAGTAAATGGTCTCCGGAGGAGAAGGCAAAAATTCGTCACGAAGCAATATGGCAGATTCTCGGCCGGTTTTGCTTCAACTCATGTCGGTTTTCTTGCGCTAAATTTAGAGCGAAACAGAACGGAGCATGATACGTTGACATGACAACCGTTTCCATCACGCGTAATACACGACGATGTTGTACAAAAGATATCGAAGATCCTCTGCTTCGACCAGAGTGACAGCGGGCGAGGGCCTCAGGTCTGCTGCAGAAGAGCTAAGGTCTTGACTGCACGATGCTCGGATGATGACTATTAACTCCAGTTGCTGAAAGAATATCACAGAAATTGGAGGTTTCTATAGCAACGCAGGCTTTAGTGGTTCGTGATGCATAGGAATCCAGCCAACCGTCACATGATGAACTTGAATAAGAATTATCTTCATTTACAAATGCAGGAAGTCGGGCCGTCTCAAGTGTAGTGCATGAAAATTATTTTGAAAATTTTTGAATAGCATATAGTAGAAATTGAAGTACTGCGCTCGCCGCAAGCGCGACAAATGTGGAAGTAATATTAGTACTATTAATTTACGACCTAGTTATTTATTTCAGAGGTTCCGAAACATTTCCTGGAAATGGACTCCTCAAGAACCGACTTCTAATGTGGTCTGTTGAACGACGTGTGAATTGAGTGAGCTGTTGCTACGACAATAATGCACGTTTGATGGGAATTTATTTCCTACAGATTGTGACGCAAAGTAGGTACTGCGAAAAACAGTAACATCGTATAGGATACAATTTTATTAATTGAACATCTAAAAGAAACACACACATTTTGAATGATGTGTGAATTAAATGTGTGTATCGTGGCTGGCCACAATCGTAGTTTTTCCTTAGTTTGCATCAAACCTTCTCTTTCGTTTCAGAAAAGCATTGAAGGTCTATGAGTTCTCCATTGGGCAAAAAATGACAGAGCTAAAGTGATGTAAATGAGCAAATATGGGTCAAAGGATATGTTCCACCTATATAAATGCGACAACATGACTTGGATTTTGCTTTGTTTTTCTGCGCTTCCGAACGTGAAGCTTAACGACTTCATCGACTAGAAAAAGACGACAGATTGGAGGGTGCTCTTGAAAACCCCTTAACATCGCTCATACGTACCATGAATCTAAATCCGTAAACAAAAAAAAAAATTCAAATGTGCCTTAAGCTATCGTACTCTGTATGTACAAATCCAAGTTGCGTTAAAAAATAACATTTGTCATTTCTGTTTGACTAATATTTGACCCCGGGACGCTATGCAGCCAGCGTTTGACCACCGGTGTCCTCTCAAAACTCGTCTTTTTGTGCTGCTTGATAAGTCTTCAATTGTGAGAGAGAGGGTAGCGGGAAGTGTGTGCAGTTTTGAGCGATCAAAATAGATGGATCCTTAATAGCTTGTCGAGGAAACCTGAAAACATGCTGGACTAGAAGAAGAGTGACACGAAAGATAACGAAACATAATTAAAAAAGAGAAGAGGCAAAACAAGGAAAAACTTGTCGCAAATTTTGAATTTTGTTCAATTTTGTAACTGCGAGTGTTTTTCTTCGACGTTGTAAGATGTGCTAACGTTTTTGCTGATACTAGAACCGACTTGCGTAAAAAAGTTGAGTATTCACAAAGGTAAATAGGTCAGTGTTGATATGACTATGCTGATCATTGTGAAGATTTTATGCGGAAACATTTTCCATTTCTGTACATCAAACCAGATTATTACCGCCAGAGGCACACAAATTAGAAATCGCTTCTCTGCAAAAATTCTACAACGTCAATTCGATCACTGTAAAATGGTTCTTGAACGATTTTCAAAAACTCAAATTATTCGAAAAAGAAACAAAATTTACTACATTGTGAAAAAAAAGACAATAATATTCAAGTATGTTAATTTAAAGCGGAGATATAATCAATTAAAATGTCGGGGAAATTTTTGGGGGACACCCAGTATAGCGCACTTGTGCAGCGAAAATGAGTGTATAACATTACAGGGGAACTGAAACCAAGACTGCCAGTGCTAATTTCTTCCTATCTATTCTTAAGAGCGTGACACGAAACTTACGCGTATGTATAAAACGCACGACGGTCATTCTTAGTCGTAGATCACACTTCATTTCACTTAGAGCTTTCCTTAGCGGTGGGCATTAACTCCTTCACTCTTTTTTATGGATAATTTTTTTAATCGAAAATATGATTAGAACGCCTCGGCCTTTAGCTGAATCTTGAATTCTTGTAACATACTACCAGATGCTGAAATTAAAATTTTTCTAGATTTTTGTGTTCAAGAACCTCATTATTTTCTTTGCCATTTCAAAATCTTTTGGAGAAATTTCAATTCTCGTTTTTATTGGTTGTCAATAGTAGATACTCTTGAGGAAATTCCCATTTTCATTCTAGCTATCCGTATTTATATCTTCCCCTCCTATGTAAAAGATGACTTCTTCCTTGAAGATACCGTGTCCATTATATTATTGAAGAGATTTGATCGACTTCTTTCAGCAGGCGCGTCCACTTCACTGCTTTGTGTGGGACGTTTTCCACCACGGATCCTGCAATAAATTTGGAGCTCAGCCGTATTTGTGATACGATTTTCCAAACTTCGGTCGTGAAAGACCGAACGACTGAAGAACCATCGCCAATGCTAAAAAGATAAAGCTGTCAGATTTAGTTTATTAAGTATTAAATAATAGTCGTTTTTCTAAAGGAAGTGACCTGAATTGCAGCGGCACAGACTTTTCTCCGCAGTAAAACAGAACGCAATTTTTGAAATGCTTCGGTACTGCCATAAATTAATTAAATTAATGAGGATAAATTAATTTGGGGCTAAAAATAAGAGCAGTGAATTAACGACATCAATTCCAACGCTCTGAATTTACGGAAACTAATAAGAAAATGATTAGGAAAGAATACAATTACTCAAAAATAACTTACGAAATTTGCTTCAGCATGCAAACGAAATCAAAACCCCTGAACTCCGAAAATCCGCGAAACTTGTGAGAGAATTTCAATTACACTTGTATGTAATCTTCAGTTACATAACTGTAGATATTAAGTTTATGAAGTTAAAAGAATACATGTCCCTAATTATGTGGTTTAGCACTAACACTGCGACGTGAGCCACCAGTGGACACAGAAGGAATTTTCATAATGCTGCTGACCGACCAGTAGTCACAAACTCAACTTCCATTAACACTTAATCAAACTAAATAAAGGCACGATCTAGTTCATTTTTCCTATTTTCAACACTGCTTATTACAATGATAATATTGACCTTCATTTGGGTTGAACTTCAGTTTTGCCTGCTGTTGTCTTACACACCGCAAGAGGCCAAGTCAGGCAAATAAGTATTATCAAAATTCAAGTCGATCTGTTGTGGGATATTGCCGGTTGTGATGAAAGGATCTCAATGAAATAATGATGCACCTGCCTTTACTGCTACGCCATTCCTGCTCAACGTCTGAGTTGTCAAGGGACTAAGTAGTAGGGTTTCATTGATTAATTTGAAGTTTGATTGATACTCTAATCATAATTGATAATTTGACTGATGGCGGTTTCAAATATTTCTCTGAAATTTGGTGTTAGATTATAAAATGTTTATTCGAGTACGTGTAGAAATAATGCACAGCAAAACTGGGTGTGTATGCACGTGTATGTATTTCCGTTTGTTTCCCGATATGAGCTTCTTCCAACTCTGATCGAATAAATCATCGAAACTGTCTGTTATTGTACATTTTATTTGTTTTTAAGTAAATTAAGTAAATTTACCCAATTTAGAATTAAGGAAAGTATTAAGTGATTAAGTAAATTATTTTTTGAATCATGATCTCGGATATGATTTGATTCTTAATGAATATGCACTAAAATTTGAGAAAACATTAATGTCCCCTTAAGTGACATAGCATGCATGAGAAATGAAGAACACACGCGACCGCTGTGGGAATAAACGCCTGCACCTTTCATTAGTTCACCATTAAATCAAAATAACAAATTAATGGATGGACTCGCGGATTTGGTATCCATTAAACGTACATACTGCAACATCAAAAACAAAAATTGTGCCGTCGAAAATGATATAGATATAAAATTTACAAAACCTTATCCTACTTATAGATGCAACCCGAAAGTCATAACATTAAGTTGGTCAACAATCTTATAAATTTATCAGTCACTGAGTGTGTGAAGAATCATTGATAATTTTTTTGTTGTCCTAGACGTCGGCATAATATTATCAAGAGCGACTGAGTTAGACCAACACCTAACACTACACGGCCGTTTCAACGTCTTTGAATTCCCCTCTGCCTAATAATACTCAGTTTAATGCTTCTTTGCTTTCTTGCTTGCTTGCTTGTTGGTCACTTGGTATGCACGTCCTTACTATTCCACCTTGTAAACTATGTAGACACCTGAACATTATTTAATGAATGAAAATTTTTTAGGGGAAATTTATCTGCATTAAATAAAATCTATTTCGAGGCCTTCCTGCAAAAATACGGGGAAAAGAAAAAGTTATGATCCGTTTTTAAATAATTTATCAAGAAATAGCTTTCATGAGCAATAAATTATAGCTTTGACTTTGAAAAACCGTCGTCTTTTCTAACAAAATAGACTTATTTTATTTAATTACCGTGAATTCCAGAGTGAAGTAACAAAGATTTATTCATTTTCTGAATGTAGCGGTAAAAAGATATAAAAGAACAGTATGGCTTAACTTAAGTAGTTCTGGTTAATCAAACCATTATAGGTCTATCATTCCACTTATGAAATGTTTCAATGAAATGAAATGATAGACCAGTGCTTTTGCTCGTGCACGTCCTATAAAGTAGTTCTTGAGGTTAACTTGATCTTTGAGAAATGAAATTTAAGTTAAAATGTGGAAAAAAATCCGGTGGCCTGTTCGGTCAAGGAATTTTCAAAAGTAATTTTTAATCATCAAATTATTTCGTGATTGTACTTTCCAAGAAGGTAACAATAAAAAGACCTCATTTTTTATCAGAGGAAATAATTTTATGTATTCTTTACAAACTGAAAATTTGTTACAGCCTGTCTCCCCAATTCAGAGTGTGAGAATAATAAACGTTGGGCCAAGGTGAACTTGAATTGCTCTTCATGTTTCAATGAAATAAAAATTGTGAGCTATATGAAAATTGAGCGAAATGTTATTACGAAGATTTTGTAGTAGTCCCTCTACGACTTCTTTTCATTTTTAATTGTGTTTAGATTACATCGACTAAAAGCGGTTCAAGACCACCAGGTTAATATTTGAAAATGTTCAATCCTGTCTTGAAAACCGGGCCGCAACACTTTGAGCGGGGCTAAACAGCTGTGAGCAGCGGCGTCGTTTTCGTAACTCATTTTTATTCATTGACTTTCTTTTATCTAATAATGATCTCATTAAAAACGTCTTTCTTTGTACTACTATAAATCATTCAGAAGAAAGCGACTCCTCTATCGTACACACTTTGACGGCGGCAGTTGAAACTGAAGTTGAACATTCAACTCAAATTTAAAGTAATCTGTGGTAAGCAGTGTTGAAAAGAGCAAACATTAACTAGATCGTGCCATCATATAGCTTTGATTAGGGATTTACGTAAATTATGTTTGTAAATACTGGTCGGTCAGCAGCATTATGAAAATTCCCTCCGTGTACCACCGGTGGCCTACGTCGCAGTCAAAATGCAAAATTTGCATCATAGAACAAACCACCAGCACTGTCATGGATTTGAAAATACGTCCAAGAAAGTCAGAGAGCAACATAAGTGCTGCAAAGCAAAACGCGTTGTTCAAACCTCCAGGAGATTTTGTCAGTTTTTTTTTGTGAAAAGTGCCTCCGGAAAAGAGCAGTTCCATCTTTGCGCTCGACTGATTTAAACACTATGCTGACTCGAACTAATTGCTTTTAACTCGTGTTTAAATCAGCAACGACCTCGGAGGTAAACGGTGCAAAATTCTTTAACGTTTAAAGTGTTCTTTTGAAAAAGTCGCCACTATTTAAGATGCCAGGAAAAGTCGTTTCTGTGCAATAAGTCAGCCAGGAAAAAGTTCTATTTTCTTTCGAGCTTATAGGCGTACATTCATTCCCAGAGGCAATTTAGGGGCAAGACAAGTGACCAGCACAGGGGGGCTACGTTAATTTATCCTGTTCCTTTGAAGTTAGCGTTACTTCCTGGCTAAGCAGCTCATAATATGTTCCAGGAAATCAGAATTCTATTAATAAATGCCAGACACACTTCCGTGCACAGGGTAACTGTTAGAAGAACTAATTACTTTGAAATATTGAACATTTAATCATCATTAGATCTCAGCCTCTTGTTTCCTTAGTTCTTTTTGAATAAAATTCTTTTGGATGTATTTAAATAAAAATACCTGGCATGTAATAGGACGGGGTGCATGTGGCACCAAAAAATGACCTACGAGGAACAGCAAAAAATTTTTATACCTGGATAATTTGTTTATAGTGATGAGTAATAATTAAAAAATTTGTTTCTGACGTATACTTGTGAAATTCTGCTCTAATAATTTCTTCACACTATTCATTGCTATATCTCATACCTTGCACACAATGACCTATTCCTCGTACGGATAATTCTTCTAAGTAATTTAAATCGATGTCGTCAAGATCAGTGCAAGACAGTCTACTTCGTGAAAATTTTCAATGGAGAAATAAATAAAGAAGCGAATAAAAACCATACCAAAGTAGTCCGTAATGACATTAGGCGCTTGATGAAATAAAGAAATTTCAAATTCGACAGAAGATTTTTTAAGTTCTCACAACAATGGTATTTGAGACAGAAAGATACTTTTACAGAATGATTTGACACTTTCAATGCTGATCGAAATGCTCGAAATATACACTTATAATATTGGAGCAACTTTACAAACTAGAGGAATGAATTTACAGGACGTGTCTGCATTCCTCTAACGTTGCTGGTTATGGTTCTTTATCAAACCTTATTTTTTCTATCGTAATTTTTCGAAATTTTTCATCCCTATTCACAACTGCTAAATCCATCGCGTATTGCAAAACTTATTACCTAATACCAAGCTCATTACGCAGTACCAGACCCATCGCCTATTACCAGACCATCACTCACTAATAGACCTAAAAAGCAATATTAGTCTCATTACTTTTTGCTAGTCCTATCACTATTACTTGGGCCTGTTGCTAATTAATATACCTTAACATGAAGGCAGTCACATCATGCAAAAACTATACTATCATCTAAACCCTAATCCACCACCTAACGCCTTATCCACCACATATTACTTCATCCACCACCTAATACCTTATCCACCACATATTACTTTACCCACCACCTAACGCCTGATCCACCACCTAACGCCTGATCCATCACCTAATGCCCCGCTTACACGAGGCCACCGCTCCCCCGCTCACAGGGGCGCATATGCGCGAGGAGACGCTAGCCCAACTTGTCCTGCTCTCGTTTTTATGCCCCGAGGAAGTTCTGCGCCGGCCTGCCTTTGATCAAAGACCGTCTGACCTGCTGCTGCTCGCTCGAGCTGAAGCCTTCATATGAAGAGTATCCTCCAGTTTGACAAAAGTGCTCAAAAAGGCTCAAAAGGCCCAAAAATTCACCGGCTAAAATATATAGCGCGGTAAACTTTTCGGAAAATTTTCGCTGATTTTTTTAGGTTTTCTGGGAAATTTTGGAAGCTGAGTTTACTTGGTAAGTTAAATTCACGATTTCGCATGTTCATAGATTTTGTACGTCCGTACTTGGTGACGGAGAATTTTGATTGAGGGTTTCTGATTAGCGGTTGCCTCTTGAAACGAGCCTCGTCACGACGTATAGAGGATTGTCAAGGGCTTTGTTTCACAAAAGCTGGGATGTTGACAGGTGACCCTTTATCTCAAGGCGGAGCTGTGAGTCGTTGAGTCTTGGGTCATGCCATCCTTCGGTGCTCTAAAATGCAGGATTAATGTTCTATCTTTAACGCTTATTTGAAAGGGAGAGTTCCAAAATGCAGCAGTAATGTTGTACCTTCAACGCCTATTTGATAGAGAGTTCCAAAATGCAGCATTAATGTCGTACCTTCAACGCCTATTTGACAGAGAGAGTTCCAAAATGCAGCATCAATGTTGTACCTTTTAACGCCTATTTCATGCAGAGAATTTTCTCTAGAATACAATATAGGAGGCAGAAAAACGTCAAGTAAACGTAAGATATATTCAGAAGTTGATTTCCTGACTCAACTTTGTAATGAAGAGTGTGAGGAGTCTTCAGGTAATTTTGAAAATTAAAATTTTCAACCGAGACCGTCGTGTTCATTAGAGACGCGTGTGGTCAAACAGTGGTTTGCTCCAGCATGAAATTATTTCTACGTTTGCATTCACAAAGAAATTATACGGAACCCATGAAGGTACTGGAGGACGAGGCGTTCAAGAATGCTCTCCCAGTCGAACTTCATTCAATTTTGCACTCCATAACGTTTTACCCTTTTTCATCAGCGTTTTTGTACTTATCTTCCAGTCATCACAAGCACCATCGCTGGCACCGGCATCAGGTGGTCACCGATATTAAGACGAGGATGGAGCTGCCACTTGGCACCGAACTCTACCGAACACAATACGGAACAAATTGAGCGAGAAAAATGATGTACTGAGGCTATTTTGACGAAAGGACCGAACGGTCCTGCTGGGAGTTAAAAGGTTGTACGAAGGTTTGAGCAAATTCATTTAAACAATTCAAATTGAGTAGTACCTGTAGTTTGATGATTCGGATACAATGGGCAAAAGCAACTGACACTTGCTTCAAATTACTTCTAATTTGTTGCCTTGTTGCTGCAGCTGTCGTTTGACGGTGAGAAGGATTGCATTTGACAGGAAAGAAATTGATTGATTTTTACCCGCTCGAGTACCGTTATTCATAATTCCTGAAAGAGCATGTGTGAACGCACTTAAGATGTGTACTGACTGCAGACTACAACTCGACTGAGTCCGATTTTAATGTAAAAATATACTTTGCTCAAAGTCCTTTGATATTATGAAATGCCCTACCTTAAAAGGACACTGGAGAAGTAGCCCTAAGATATGTACTGCAAACCTATGTATGTAAAGGCCGTCATTTTACGTTTCAAGAAGACGAACTTTTCAGCTCCAGTTTGTCCCCAAAGTTTGGAGAGTGGTAAAATGAAATGACAATCGGCAGCATCACGATTTTCAAATCCAGTTGGTTACTCAGTCCTTAAAGTATAATAGTAGAATGAACTAACAATATTGTAGCATGACAATTTCGGAATTTCGTTAACAGTTCTCGCGACGAAGCTACACATCCTGGAAAGCCTTTTTTACAGATTGTGCCAAAACACCTTTGAATTATATGGAAACGATGGATACTTATGAGATATTGATAACGTGGAGAGGACATGATGCTAGGTGAGGAATCCCCTCCCTCTTTCGCTTAGGACGCATAGCATCAGTTCCTGTGACAAATTAACGTCTCACACTTGTCTCTCTGACGTTCTGTATCTTTGTTCGAAACGAAGACATCCGAAGCTTAAGGGATAGGAAACCTCTTACTTTATGATATGAAGATCGAATGCCAAATAGTGTAATTTTCTGCTGAATCAGTGCTCATTTGAAGAGTTTTAGGATAGCCAACTTAACACATGGGATGTAATATAAACTTGTGGACATGTTCTGTACCACAAATTGGAACGTTGGAAAAGTGATCGAAAAAATACAGTATAAAGAGCTTTCCATAGGAATCTATGCTAATAATTTTAGACAGCCTGGAAACATTTAGACAATTCAAAACGATAACAACTTGATACCTTTTCTTCAAAAATGTGAGTTAACGAAAGCATCGCGACCACTGCAGTACGAACACTCGACACGCTCTTGCTGCACAAACAAACCATGCGGGGACTGCAGCGCAACTAAATAACAAGTTCACTGCAGCACAAACCAACAAACCCCACGAGCACTGCAGCACAAACCAACAAGCCCCAAGAGCACTGCAGCACAAACCAACAAGCCCCAAGAGCACGGCTGCACAAACCAACAAGCCCCAAGAGCACTGCAGCACAAATCAACAAACCCCAAGAGCACTGCAGCACAAACCAACAAGCCCCACGAGCACTGAAGCACAAACCAACAAG
>JACJUY010005136.1:0-32850 GCA_014220935.1 Platorchestia sp. MABIK
TAATTATGCAAGATATGGGCTGTCTTGCACGGGACTTTAGTAAGGAGCAAGGCTGGATTTGCGACAAAATAAAATAAATATGAATGATAACATTTAACTGTTCGAACACTTGGGTGGTCGAACGCTGAGCATTCAATTCTTTATATAATAAAAAGAACCTGATGTTGGAGCTATCTGATCTGACAAAATATTTACTGAATGAAGTAATCGTATTAAATTCAGTAAATGTTTTGGCAGATCAGATAACCACAGCATCAGATTCTGTGCATGGTATAAAGAGTTGAATGGTCAGCTTCCCAGCACTTGATAATTACCATTCATAATCCTTTCAAAAAGAAGAACAATTCTAAATCTAAAACTCGAAAAGTACCTAGTACCTATGGAGATATTTGTGAAAGTATCTAAAGATACTTGTATCTAGATTCACTTAAATACACAAAAAGTATCTAGATGTGTGACAGCGGCCTTATATATGTGCCCAGATTTTAAAATTCCTATCTAACACTCCATTATGCCACTGTTGTAAATCAATATATAGTAATTTTCATATCTATTATGTGAAGAATCAACAATTCCAACTCTCATTGCCATAATGTTTTTATTTTGGGACTTTTGGTTTCATTTTTTTTTTTGAAGCCGTGGGTGGGGATTTTCCGGCTTTTTATTGAAGGATCCCTGTTTGGCGGGATTCAAAGTGACGAAGTCAGTGCTGCACCTGTTTGCTGTGGTGTAGATGCCGAGAATTATTGGCCAATCGCGTGCTTCAGTGTATTAATTATAATAGGTCTTGTGATTAAATCAGCGAATGTAACACTACCTTTTATATTATTGCGAGAGACGTGTGGTTTATTAATTTTTGTGATGTGTGCATGATAAGTCTAAAGTGTTTTAAGGCCCTATGCCATTTTCGAATCTTCAGCATTCCTTGGAGTAACCGGTTTTTCGGATCAAAATGCTTGAATATATTGGTGGTTATTCGTGTAGATTTTCTGCGCTTTGAATTTAATTCACATGTTGCACGATGCTATTCTTTGCTAGTAGAGGCAACAATTAACTAATTTTTTAGTAGGCGCTATTTGTATTGCCAAATTCTCCCTATAGCCTACTTAGAGATGAATACATTACCCAGGCTGAGTTTAGGACCTAGCAGGGATATGAGCTTGGAAACTTCTAAGCTAAATTTTGAGTAAATTAAAGAACTTATGGTTTTATTGCATTTTAGTTGGTATGGTATCTTCATGGATTTTCTATAGGCCCTACACGTTGAAGTCATCTCTATGTAAAAGGACCTATTTTAAGACATTTTACAAGAGTGCCCGTTCCATCAGAAATGCATTGTTTTTTTGAGCTTAGGCCTAGGTATAATGCATTTCATGTTGCAGTAGGAATTACACATAGGTATTTACAACTGGCCCACCATGTTTATGTGTTGCCTTTACTTGGTGAGAATAGTATAGTTATTTTTTTCTAAAATGAACTTTTCCTATCCAAATTAAACCCATATTTTGATGAATATGCTAGGAGTGGGATCCTTTTAGTGTAAGGGCTTGTTCTACAGTAGTTTATAATTCAAAATTGGTATCTTAGTAGACTTAGGCCTACTACGTATCAGCACTTTCATAATATTCATTTGTAATTACAGATTTTTGTGCACAAAGTTCATTAGAAATGAAGCACAGAAAACCATTTTTGCATCTGTCTGCCAGACAGAAGATACAATGTTTCAATGCAGAATATGAGAGACTAACACAGCAAATAACTGAAGAAACAAACAATGATAATGCTAGGCCTACTGAAGAAATTTTGTCTACCTCTGATAGTTGCTCTGACAATGAGAACAGCTGTTTGAATGAATCTGTACCATCATCATCCTGTCATTCCAAATTACCAGAGAGTTTGAGCAGTGAAACTTCTGATGAAAGTGCCCTGGATAATCAGCATGAGTTAAGCAGAGGCAGTATCATTGAGCATGAGCCCATGAACCCTGCAGGGAGTCTGGAACTGACAACTGAAACTAAAATTAAGTCGGCTGTTTCAAACTGGTTAAATGATTTTCCAAACATTCCTAAATATGCCGTTACTGGTTTACTGACGCACATGAACTCATTTTTTCCTGGCATCACAGTTTCAGCAAGTACCCTGATCAGAAAAAGCAATGACATAACTTATGAAGAAATGCATTGTGGAAGATACGCTCACATAACTTGTTGGAAAGCACAAATGCAACAATACCTGCAACATATCAATTACAGTGACAGTGATGTTTCCATAAATATAAACTGTGATGGAATACCGCTTTTCAATGACACTAGGAAGTATCATGCATTTCCTATTCTTGTTCAAGTTTGTTCACTGCCACCTAAAATATTCTGTGCTGGAACTTATGTCTCTGAGAAAGGGATTTCTAACAAAATGCCAGATGTTAACAAATTTTTCCAAAAGTTTGCAATTGATCTTTCATCATTATTAAATGATGGGTTACAAATTCAAGATAAACTTGTATCTGTAACAGTAAAAGCCATTGTATGTGATGCACCTGTGAGAGCAGATTTGAAGAAAATTGTCAATCACAATGCTTACAATGCTTGTGAACGTTGCCATCAAAAAGGGAAGTATTTTGGGGGTCATGTTTCTCTTCTCAGTTGCTCAGCTCCACTTCGTACTAATAATGGATTTCAAATCAAAGAAGATAAAAATCACCATCAAGAAGGAAGCCCATCAATTTTGGAATCTCTTGGTATTGGAATGGTTACCCAATTTGCTCTTGACTACATGCATATGATATGCATTGGTGTTATGAAGCGCCTATTTAACCGATGGCTCTCCAGCAAAAAAATTAGTGTAAAATCACACTTGAGTTTTGAAGCCAAACAAAGGTTACAGACCAGGCTTCAAATTGCTTCTAATCATTTGCCGTCTGATTTTAACCGCAGACTATCTGGGGGTCTTCATTCAGTAGCCCATTTCAAAGCTACTGAATCGAGGACTTTCTTATTATACATTGGCATAGTAGTTCTGGAAGATTTTTTACCTCATGAAAAGTATATCAACTTCCTGAATCTGAGTGTGGCCATGAGGCTCTTGTTAACTCCAAACCAAGAAAAAAATATTGCCTCAGTTAAATCATTGCTTCTCAATTTTGTGAAGTCATCAGTCAAGCTATATGGTAAAGAATTTGTATCTTATAATGTTCATTGTACAACACATTTAACCGAGGATTATTTAAAATTTGGACCTCTAGATAATGTTTCCTGCTTCCCATTTGAAAACCATCTGGGGATGTTGAAAAGACAAATAAAGGGACACAACAGGCCATTAGAACAACTGTCTCAACATGCATGTCGAGGCAATGATAATTTAAGAAATACATCTCGGCACACTCCCAGCAAATTATTTAAAATTGAAGAAACTGTGTTTAAATGCGGTGAGCTAGGCAGCAAGGACAACGGAGTAATGCTCAAAACTGGTGAAATAGGTTTCCTCTGTTTGTGGAATTGTGATCAAATTGAATTAAAAGTGTTCACTGAATCAAGTGCTTTGTTTGAAGTACCTGTGAATTCAATACAAGTAGGTATTTACAAAGTGACAGCCAAAACCTTGAAGAAAACAGCAACAAAGAAAGACATTTTTTCTAAATGGCTATTTTCTCAACTCCCAATGAGTCTTGCTACATTGCAATAAAAATTCTTCATCTAAATTGTCATATATAAAAGAAAATTTATTCTTGTCCATTATATTCACTACGACTGCAACTAAAGAATATTTCATCATAAATTTCACATTTTGATTGTAGATAAGTGCAAAATATGGATTTACATTTTAGGCTTAAAAATTTTGTAGGTTTGTATTTTATTAGCAAGGGTTCATGGGCTGTTGTTCCTAATAAATGGCTAACAAGAGGGAAAAAAGGCGTTCGATGCTTTTGGCCAATCAACCAAGATCCAGAAACAGCTGCTCGTAATCAAGCAGATCCTGAAGACTCCTGGCCAAAATATAAAGTGAAGGAGATAGTTGCTTCATCAAGTAAGTCTTGAATAAATGCAAGATGTGCTATTAATATGTCTTATGAGGCTACTTTGCACACACAGTACTTATTTTGAAAACTTATTGCTAAATCTTGGTATCTAGTAATGTTTTCTTCCAAATAATTTCATTCTACTTTCTTATTTTCTCAAGATGACTATGATCGTGCTGCCAAGAAAATGATGGAGATGAACGTCCCAATTACTGCATCTGAAAATGAGTCTACGTCACCGTCAACAAAGAAAAAGAAGATTGTTGAATGTGATGCCTCTCTGACTTTTGTTCAGCCTCAGCAGAGCAGAGAAAAACCTTCATCAACATCAAGGAAGAATTTATTTGGAACTTCATTAATGGGTAACAATCATAGACAGTAATTAATAATTACTCTAAAGCTCATTTCAAAGTATTATTTCATTGAAGTAGTTACATTTACATCAAATACAATTTATGAGAGACATTGCTAGGCCTATTTTAGACAGGTGCCTCCTTCAAAGTATTTTGAATCCCCAGTAAAACTAGGGCAGGGAGGCGTAAACAATTCTTATAATAAGAATAATTTGATTAACATTTATGTTTAAATAAAAGCAAATGTGTATTGAAATATTGGGTCACACAATTATAATTTCAAACAAGTGTTTAACTTGATAACGTGTAACTATTTCTTATTTACTATATGTCTCAATGCTGAATTGTTTCATTCACAGGAGGTGTATCGGATTCTGACTGTTCAGGTTCCAATGAGAGTGAGCACATCATTAATTCTCCTTTGCCTCTGCTCAACACCAGGGAATTTCTTCCAGAAGGGTATGTATTGAAATATCAACCAATTGGAAAAATATCTGAAAAATAGCATGATAGGATATATTTCTTTAATATTGCTTTGATTCAAATCAAGGTAACTGATGTCCAAGTAAGTTTTATGCAAGTTTTGTAGCTATTTCATTGCCATAATACTATGTCTGGCACCTGGGGTCGAGTTTGGTGGCAAATGGTGAGGTGGGGCCTAAATGAAGGAAAATGTGAGGATGGAGTACCAAGCGTTGGGTGGGTTGAAAGTAGTAATGAGGGAGGTATATAGCACTGACTTTGGGATTGAAAAAGAGTTTCTATGAGAGTGTGGTTGTGCCTACTGTGTTGTACGGTGCTGAAACATGGGGTCTGAGAGTGGCAGAAAGAGGATGAGGATGATTGCAACCTGAGAATGAAGGAGTAGGGGTAAACCAGCGTAATGCTTTCGGGCCGTACCACTGTAACAGAGCCAAAAGACGCAGGTGATTGAGTGTGAGGAATTTGATGCTTGTCAGGTAGCTACTCCTCCTTTGTAGAGAAAAAAATGCTTTGGCCTATAGATACACAGCAATGTCATAATTTATATGCGAGTAGCTTGAAAGCTTTTCGATTTGAAAACGTAAATCTATGAGCAGGAATGCACCATCTCAGACTCCTGTGACCATGAACATTGAAGGCTTATTGAAAAACGTCATAGGAGGACAACATGTGATGATGAAAGAACTACTTGAATTAAAGAGTATTATGAAAGAAAACGCAAATCAAGGCAAAGCCCAAGAGCAAACCCGTGCCACTATATGAGATACCCTCCACCACCAGCAAACACTCCTGAAGAATTGGATTACATCTCTCAATTACCAGAAATGGTAGGTATTGATGCCAAGTTCATCGAAGCTATTGAAAGTTTACTTGTCTTTTCTTTTTCATCCAAGTATTGGCGACATAATTTGACTTTCAGTGGGGTTTATTTTAGATCACTGATGCCTGCAAAGGGGGATTGCATTTAATCTTTGTTTTCTCATTCAATCCCATGCCAGATTCAGCTGCTCAAAGAAACCCAGGAATGTACACTGTCCAGGACGATAACTCACATGCTGAAGCTTCTGCTTTCTAAAGAATTAGCAGTGAAGTACTCTCTAACAGGGTTGGGCCGCTCTAAAGGACAGGAAAAAATTCCTTGCATGAATAGTCCTGCTTGCCGAGCTGTTGAACGTAAGCATTATCAATTACAGTTGAAATAAGATGCAGACAAATATATTTGAAAAATTACAACTTATAAAATCCGTCGTTTGAGGAACTTATAACTCATTTTATTTAGATTCCCTGTGTAAAGGTTTTGAATAAAACTCTTCACAGCTTCATAGTCGTCAAATGACTGGTTTCATTTCATTACTTGTTGTCCTTGACATTTACTGAATTATGTTCCACTACTTTCAGATGCTGTAGTGTCATCAGAAATGTACCGCAATACACCGAGAAAGCAAGTCTACAGATGCATCACCCATGCCTTAAAAAATGCTGGCGACTGGCATGGACGACGGCATATGAAGGTACAATCTAGAGTGGTGGAGACAGAAAATGGTAAGAGCAAATAATTTTAAATAGCTATTAAATTGTAAATTTATGTACACTTACAGTACATGTGAATATAAACTGTAATTTTTGCATCAGACAATAGCTTGCTGCTCTTGGAAGCAAGCAGATGTAGTTTCGTTTTCTGGTGTTCCCAACCAATTGTTATCCTATCATTTGGTTGACAGTCTTTATGGTTAGGGTTGTTTCCTCATAGGCTTAATTTTTTCCTTTAGGCTCATTCGTGTCTTTTTCAGCAACTATGGTACTACTCTCTCGATGTTTTTCTTATTTCTAAGGTTTTTTTTCTTTTTTTC
This sequence comes from Platorchestia sp. MABIK, assembly GCA_014220935.1. Lineage (NCBI taxonomy): Eukaryota > Metazoa > Arthropoda > Malacostraca > Amphipoda > Talitridae > Platorchestia > Platorchestia sp. MABIK. The sequence goes on from JACJUY010005136.1 coordinate 6,702, forward strand.
GATTTTTATGCATCACATGTACTCAGCATGTGTTCCCATTTAGGACTGACAGGTGTAGGAGTCACTTCATGTGAAGAATCTTAATTCCCTAAAATTCATTTGTTTCAATAGATTAGGTTTATTTTTTAGTTCAGGACCATCTGTCTTTCGGTTCACTGCCATTCCTTTCTTCAGCACCTCTTACTATCTTTTTGAACTTTCTCTTCTTTCAGCACTTGCTGTTTCTATGCGCAGGGTTTCCTGTGCGGGAGCACACCTGTGCATAGATTCCCCATGCCCACGTCTCCGTACTAGATGGTGTCTTGTACTTCGCTCTCTTGTTGCAACGAGTATTGCCCGTGAGAGCCTTAAACTAATCTAATCATTCCATTCCTAAACTTCATACTATATTGTCTCTTCAATCAGTACATTTATAGTTGTTCTGTGGCGAGACTTGGCAAGTCCTCCTGGTTGGGTCCATAATCTCAAGCATCAAACTCATGTACATGTACAATAAGTCAAACTACCTGTTGCAAATAGAGGGCAAATGGGTAGGTATATGTATTCCATGCTTTATTCTTTTTTTTGGCTTCAGGAAACCGTGTCATCAATGAAGCAACTGGTGCAGTTACGACTTCTGGCGGTGATTTCTCTGGTGAAGGGGTCACGGGGGCTTCATTCACCAAGCCACTAACATTCTCAACCTTTCGTAGTGCACTTGCAGTTTTTCCTAAGGTGCGGTATTTCGCGTCAATACTGAAAAATGTTAACTCTTTGTTAACTTTATATATTTATCTATATAAGCGTGCAGAGGCTTTGAATGGGTGAAAATAATGAGTAATATATTATAAAGTACTAATTGTATGGGAGCATGATTGTTAGTGTTGTAAGACGTGCATAAATATGTGTGTGTATTTTGAATTTTTTTTGGTGTACCAGATGTCTTCAGTATCTTGCACGGCCAGTATTTCGCCAGTTTTTCTGCTTTGAAACAACGGAAGAATTTTTTTTATATTGTCTTAATGAAGGGAAATCCGCCCCAAAATTTTAGTTTCACCTCTGGAATCGAGTTTGTTTTTAGTCCAAACTGATCTGGGGGTGGAGCTATAATCAAACGGCTTAACATCTGATTAGCAAACCATGGGGATCTTCGAGTGCAAAAAAATACCTACGAAAATGATATGAACAGAAAAATTCTCAGCGTTGGTGCATCATCTCAAATCCTTCATGGAAGACGGAACATTCCTATTTCTCCTACATCATGGCAATAATGGAATTTTTTTTAATGCTATTGTTTTTTATGAGTTGGTCCAATTTTTTTCTTCATAGTTTATTGGTGAGTGGGTTAGAAAATGAACGCGTGCACGTATCGCAGCCGCAACCTGAATGTGATTAGAAAAATTGATTGCATGAGTATCGTAGTAAGTTTTTCTACTTCGACATTTTCGTCTGCAGCAGTGCTGTGGTTACAACCAGGAGCTCTTTGTTACAAATGTGCGTTTTGCTGCAAATCTAGCTTCTGCAGGATGCTGTTGCTCTTTTGCTGCCAGAATGTGTAGTGCTGAGAGGATCTGGGATAGTCTTTTAAGGCAGTAGCCTGGTCTTTTTGAGGTCGTTGCAATGCCCACTGTAAGTCGTACGGAAGCAAGAGAAGGCCGTTATTAGCCTTGATCAAGCAGTAATGGAGCCCAAAAAGGCCTTTATTAGCCTTGATCAAGCAGTAATGAAGCCCAAAAAGGCCAGTACGAGACTCATTCAAGCAATGGAAAAGCCAAAAAAGGTCATGAATAGCATCGCTCAAGTAGTAGAGAAGCCCAAAATGGCCGTAGCATTAGCCGTTGCGATGCCCAGAAATAGCCGTTTAACAGGGCTTAAAATAGGTGAAATAGCGACCTGAAATGGGCTTTATTTACTGCTTGAAAACGACTAATCGCTTGGCTTATTACTGCCTGAAAACGCTTTGTAAAAGGCTCAGAATTTCAATTGGGGTTAGCTCTCAACTCTCTAACGATACTGAGTCGCATAGCACAGGTACATCTTTGTTCATGAGGGTTGAACTGAAAATATGGGGGATGTTTTCACGAACTTTGCTATGTACAGTAGCGTTGAGAGCAATTTCGCGAAAGCTATCACTCTAATGTTCCGTCTCTTAAAGCTAAATATTGAGGCAATATTGGACTAATATCTCACAAGAAACCGCCCATATGAGTCTCTTTATCAGGTTATTGACAGTTTGAGATAACTAATAGAAGCAAATTGATGACATATGGAAGAATAACTGATAGCTTTATATTCATTCAATCATATTGTTGGAAAAGTTATTTTCTTCTGTTTTTGATGTAGAAAATTATTCAAGTATCTGTCTGATCACGGCGTAAATGTTACCTCCTGAGAACGACGAATCGAAGTCAAGTGAATAAAATGTACGTTATTCTGTCTCTAGGACAGTCACGAGAAGACGACTTAGGCCATATCTCATAGACGCGTGAAAGATTATTCATGGTAAAAGTTGACGAGCGAGCTCCTTATAAAACCAGTGCAGAGAGCTAGACTTAATGAATGGGGTTGTAAAAAAATACCGCACGTTAATTCGCCGTCTCGTTCTGGATAGCGGAAACCTTCACTAAAAGTATAGTTATGTTATCGAAATGAAATGCCATTGAAAGCACCTTTTTCTTTTCGACCATCTTTTTGACAGGGATGTTCAAAAACTGTGGTGATCAATGATTAAGCCTTCAGACCTGAGTTATCGCTCCTTGGCGTCGTCCCTATTCCCTAGCTTCGCTTATCTCTTGCCTCTTTTTATGTTTCATAAAAGCGACACAGCAGGCATTCAACTCATTGAGGAAGTGAACAGGAACGGAGAGCGCGTTGTGAGACTAACGGAGAGCGCAACGAACACAGAGTTTGTTGCGACACAGGGGCGTGGACAACGGAGACTTCCCAGTCTAACTTTTTCGAGGGCTGCATGAAAGTTTTTCGCCGCCTAAGCGATTTAAGCTATTAAATCGCTTAGGCGGCGAAAAACATGTTTGTAGGCGGCGAAAAAGTTTGACTGGGTTACGATGTGGAGAGTGGACAGAAAGACCGGTGGTAAGAGTGTAGACTGTAGAGAGTCAAGCTCAATTATTGATAAGCCCAATTCTTTAAAGAATAGATTCCCTTGTACTGAGGGTACGATTCAACATTTTTGACAACGAAATATATTCCGTTTTATTTCCAGGTTGAGATTTTCTAGGTTTACGTCCGGAGGTTTGAATGCTCGCAAAGGTTGTTGTCAGCGTAACTGAATTATTTTATTCAGTATCATTAGCTACGTATTTGATACACTGATGTTAGTGTATTTAAAAGTAGAGCTCGACTCAAATGAAGCCTGTAAGCTGGATGTGTTGATGTTGGATGTGTGGATGCTGTCGTTTACACCCAACATTCAGGAGACAGTAACTTGATAATCACATTCGTCAATCCTTTTTTTGAGCTCTCGATTTCTCATAACAACATATCTACAATCGCCTTCTTAACACTCATAGATTACCGGGAAGAACACGATTAAAATTTTACGTTGAAACCATCGACATACTCAAGAAAATGTATGTTGAAGGATGTTTCCGATTATTCATACGTTTTATTTATCGTCGGTATTTTTCACGTACTTATGAGCTCTTTGCCCATTTTTATGAAGCTCAACAAGATGATGGCAGTCTACAATAATTAAAGGAACATCAGTTCAATAGGTGACTCTCTTCCAAGCTCTGTCTTTTATTTTGTGCATTTAGATTTTCTTCGTGTCTTAATGTAATTGGTATCGAGTGAGAGATAACTTTTACTTTTTGTATATTTTTAAAGTGGGTCTCATTTCGGCGAATTAAATAAATAACGCTTCCACTTATTAGTCCCGTGTAATTTGAATATGCGTCAACGGACGTTCAAAAAGAACGTGAGTTCGATAAGTTTGAAGACCTGGCTTCAGCTTCTAATTAACTACATTCCTAGGCAAGAGATGCTGGGCAGGCGGAACTAATTTAAGCCCGCGTAAAATATTGATTTGATTGAGGCAGCCAACTGAATTTTAATATCAGCTTCAAAGGGCTTCGCGTAAAGTTCATCGGTCTTTCAGTCCCTAAAAATTTGCCTTTGATGTCAGGTTTTGATAAGTCGAGTGCAAGCAAATTGATGGCGTGAGTTCTGAAGCAGTCCTGGTGGACCTTCAGAACTCGGGTGGTGCAAAATTATCAAGCCTTTGGAGCGCTTGAGTTTGAAAATATAGGATGGGTCTTAAAATGTGGGTCCAAAAGTAAAATTCCATATTCTAAAATAATATAAATGTCGTGAAGTTGATCCTTTGAGCCAGAGAAAAATTGGCTGCGACGTTATTATCACTTCTTTTGCAGTGCGTGAACAGGTCTCAATGTTCAAAAACAGTGCAGGGCATACTTTGAGCGTACAATGGAAACTGTTTTAAAGAAGTCCTGAATTTATTAACTAATACATTTGCATTTGAAGGAAAGAATTGATTTAGTCGGAAGAAGTTTATAATTTCAGTTCACCCTCAGAACGAAAAAATCAAAAAATGTTTTACAAATAGAGCAAATGAAACGGTCTGCCTTTTTTGAAATGCCTTGCACGTATTTCGCCCGTCCTATGACGACGAACATTATTTTGTTTGGACAAGCTGGAGAAGCAATATTGTACCTAATAAAATATTTCATTTTAACCCGACACAACACTAGACACAACTACTAAAACATCTTTCTATTCAAAGAAACTGTTTATTGGTGAAAAAGAAGATAGGTGCTTTTTACAGTAAGAAAACCTTTATATTTAGTGTAGTGTAAATCATCTTGTAAATATCCAAAATAACCAAGTGGTTGGTACATTTTTCTTCTCTTCGAAAAAATGAAAGAACTTGTGGAAAAAGTTAAGGCTTCATCAATTAATAGTTCAATTTCGGAATTCAAAATCAATGAAAAGGTAAAGATGACACAATGACAAACATTTATTTGGTTAAAATTATCACGGGCACAATATTTTGGACCTCAAAAACGCATCATTGACAGATAAAAAAAAAAAATGATTTCACTGATTTCAATTATTGTAGAAAGGGGTATATATTTTGTTAGAAGCAGCAATAATATTCAAAGTGTCAATTAACAAAACACGAGATAACAGAAAAATTGCTAGATAACATTTAAACTAAAAAGACAAAACCAAAACACTACACGAAATTTGAGAGAAGTGCAATTCTGATAATAAATCGAAAATGAATGCCAGATTATTCGTCAATTGAAGGGATCAAGCGAACAATGATTGAATAATAAATTCATTGCACTAACTTCTACTAAGGCGCAAACACTAAAGGCTTGTACCAACATACTTCTCGTACGTTAATCTGAAGTCAGCGGAACTACTCGGAACTGAAGCGAAAAAGATACCAGTTACCAAGAAAACATAGGCGATTACAATTTTTAAAAAGTCGATTAGTCTAAACTCAGACTGAGTTTTATAAAATTAAGTAATACACGTTTTATGAACTAGATTTTACGGATACCTTTGCATGTCTTGTGGTTGGTTTTGAAGTTGTTACCAAAATAGGACTCTAATAATCTGAGGTCATGCGCAGTGTTGGTTCACTTTAAGACAATCAAAGCTAAGAATATTGGTACGTCACAGTGAGATCTAATTGCAAAATTTGATAGGGTACTTAATTAAGCGCCAGTTCAGTGACTAGCTCCCATATGCACTGCTCGTCTGATGTACGCTGTGCAAATTTTTAGTCACCATACCATAGGACAAAGTAGGGTGTTGAATGAGCATTCACTTGTTTTCACTAAAGGCTTTCAGTTGACGTGTAAGCTAGCAATCTTACTTGATTCATTTTTAAAACAGGATTTTTCCTAAATTCAGTACAGAATTTTTCCCTTACATTTTTTCAGAACATTTATTTTTTATTTTTTAAAATTTTGACGAAGTAAACATGCAATTTCCTGAAGTTGAAATCGCTGTGAATAAATTTTCAGACATTTTAGCTGTAGATAAGTCGAAACCCGGAACGTTCTTTCCGCCGTACATAATTTTCGTATAAAAAAATTGAAACTTACCAGGCATTACCAATATCTCATGTTTTGAATTGAATTCAAAATATTTCACATATCTGAGGACAGTTCCTTCTTCAATTCTGATGATGTGAACTACTAATCATAAAGTGGATTACATGTATTCATAACATTGGTCCTTCGTAGCATAAACGTTTAAATACCTAACAATCAAACGTTGTAGGCACATAATCAATTTATCAAATAATATGTATTACACTGTAGGTCATCCAGTGTTAAATGCTTTAGAAAGTTTTCAGTACTGAGACTAACATGGTCGTTGGAAATGCGGGAAATACTCAATCTGCTTCATCTGACACGGAAGTCCATTATTACAAGTCCCCCTTTGAAGATGAATGATAATTATCAGCTACAACGTTACTTGATTACCTTTATAATGCTCATGTGCCTTTTTTCATGTTTGCTTGATATTTGTGGAGGCAACAGAAGGCCAAAAATTTAGTGCAGAAATGTTGCTTGAATTTAGATTGCGCGATGTGATGCTGAGAGAAATGAATGCGATTAGGCCTATAAATATCCTCATTACTAAAATCAAAAGCTTTTTTTGCTAGGCATGATAAGCACGTGACGAGAATTGAGGAAAAATGTAGGTGCAATTTGACATTTCATTATTATGGAACTGGAATATCGTGAAGCTCGTTACATTAAAAGAAGCTTTTACAATTATACATGGATAATATTTTGCTTATTCGCGGATATCTCATAATGGATCATCACGGAGACACTAAGATTCCTGCCAATGCTCACGTTGAACAAGCCTCTACGTGATAAATGTTCGTGCTCCAGACACCTCGGAGGTGAGCAAAAAATTATGATCCCTCTCACCCTGCAGCAGTGAGGCCCCCAGCTCTCAGTGACGCTGCCCGCATGAGCGTTGTCTTAGTCCCATGACTTTTAGACAAGTAGTAAAAAATAATCACGATCACCTAAATCCATGACGACGAGTCTTAAGAATTTGATCCCTTCATTCAATAACCACGCCCACTGTCCAAACCATGAAACGGTTGAAGATAGTGATTATGAACTTTGAACCTCACGTCGTAAGCTAATCGTTTTTCTTGATTGCATCACTTGTTTCACTGATTAGTATTTTCAATATGAGAACAGTGGTCTCACCAATTGAAAATCCTGTGTTGAGAAACAGTTGACAAAATTTTTTGTGGACAATGCGTTTACTGAAGTATGGAGTCTTAAGAAATAGCAAGATCTACCAGTAACTGAATTGATCGGAGCAAATACAAGCTGTGAGTGGAATAAAAATGAGTGCGCATGAAAAGTTGCCAATAGAGCCAGGCAGAACTGACGGCCACGTAAAGTCACAGTGTCGGGCTCAAGTGCGGCTTGCAATTAGTCTTATACTAATTTCAAGTTTGTACGTCTCATAGTTCAGAAATTTCCCTATTTTTCCAAGTAATTTAGAGGTTTCTTCGGAGGGTCCAAGTTAGGTTCCTAAAAACGGCTAGACGGTCTAGCAATCCTTGTCCAACTCTGCGTAACACGTGAGAGCAAGATCCTCAACGTGTTGTATGTTACTATTTTCTTCCAGCAACACAATGGATTTCTTCCTGGCGAAGACATGAATATTGTTTCTGTGATCTTACTTGAAATGCGCATCCCGTAAAATAGCATTTCAAGTGATTCCAAATTTTTTGTTTCCGTATTTTCAAATGTTGTTCATTTATTGGATATTTGTTTCAAACAATTTAAATTTCTCAATGTAGGGTGAGAGCAAAATTTTCGGCTGCTTGACATTTCTTCTAAATGCTTTGCGAACAGAATGATATTTGCAATTTATCTCAGCAAAATTACCCTGAAGTAATTTTCAAATGTAGTTATTTTGATTGTTTTAACCTCTGAAAATTTGTTCATAGCCGCCACTTCAAGGCTTGGAAAACAAAAATGAACCCTTGATAGCTTTGCAAGAGCTCATGACTAGTGCTGTAACAATATTAATACAAATATCTAAATTCTAACTGCGTTCCTATGAGATAGAAATAGAAATAAAGCGTAAACACCAGAAAAAAACGTATAAAAACCATCAGAGTAGATCTGATCTCCAGTTTAAATTACTATTATTTTAACTCATTCAGAGATCATCGTAATGAAGCAATTTGAGGCACAGGGACAGCTTTCACGTATATGCGCCAAATCAACCAGCGCGACAGTCTACTTTGGGGAATTTTTACAGTAATTGGCCATTTCCTTTTTGATTGGCGGCAGTACCTTTGGGGAAACTTTGCTCGTGGTCAAAGAAAAAGTAAAAAACACTTTTGGATAAGGAGAAAGTTTGAACCACACTACAAATCTCTACAAAATTTAATTCCATAAACTTTCAATTTGTAGTTCATGCAATTCAAGGAAATGTATGGAATAAAACCGGCTCCCGCCAAAATGTGACAGCTTACTTCACGACGCTGAGATTTCATTTCATCATGAGAATAAAATCTATGCTCCTTTGAAAATTTTAAAAATGGTTTATGATTCCTTACAGTCCATGACGTTGAGATTAACATGAGATCGATATTAATCAGCCAGCTCAGAAGCAGGCGCCGGAACTCAGCCCAAAGAACAGATTGCTCTGGGGATCACTTCCGCCGTCCCCAGACTCAGCTTGTCACGGCCGCTGAATACTTTAAGATGATATTTCTCACAGACGTCACCGCCGTACAACTTTTCTTGACAGTCTCATCCCTCGGTGCTTCTATTTTGAAACTTTCATGAAAGAAATTACTCATAGCATTGCCACGGAAGACGTCAAAATATAGGAGTTCCTCAGGGATAAATAAAACCCTCCGGGTAATGTCAACGAAAATTGACGTCCATGATCCCACTTATATCATGGGAACAGCTCAAGATGTATTGATATATTTGTTTTTATGTATGAACCTATTATCACAAAGAGTATCTGCTGAAAATTACTTCAAACGGAATCGTATTTTCAATCATGCCTGCAGAACGGATAGCAATACGATAATCTACAAACATAGATTTCCCTAACCTTAGCGTGTGCATTCATCTTTGCATGCTTGTACGTATGGTTTTCAACATTCATGCTTTGATGCCAGTGGAAACAAAATGTCAAAATCGAACACTCCGCATTCAGAAATATGTGAGAAAATCTAACTTCGTTTTCATACGTTGTGTTGGAAGGTGGTTGATTTAGAGAATTAAATAACGTAAAATTTAGCACCAAACTTGTAAAATGATTCGGTAAGATTAATCTTCCTTGTTCGTACTGAAGGTAAACCAAGTCTTTCACTAATTAGTAGTTAGAAATTTTTAGTTATCAAGGTTCAACTTATATTAACTCCAAGCGTTGTCTTGTGAATACGGTCTGATGTAAGTGCCTGTTTTACGATGAAAACTTCCTATTGATTCTTTAATTAATATGTCTGGGATTATTATTTATAGACATATAAATAGGAGTATATTACCTTCATAAAACTATGTTATTAACCTTCTTTCGGTGTAAAAATCATTTGAATAATGTTACAAACAACCTAACCTGACACAAAAACGAATCATCACACTTCCACTGGAATTGTAATCATTTAAAATCAATACCAGTTTATTTTATTGAATTACTGAATGTCAAATCCGCAAATGGGCTGGAGGAAAAGAGAGACTGGAAATCAGTGACTCTGTTAACGCAATTATGAAAATCTCCATTTCAGCGTATGCTTACTTAAAAGGTGGGGAGTGATCAGAAGATAAAAATTAAACATGAAAATGATATTGTGAAATACAACATAACTCTTAAAGAACCAAACAACATTGAACGAATAACTTTGGAAATGAGCAGAAATTTTCATTATTAATACATGTTAATTTGACCTAAAGACAGGGAAGCAAACAAAACAAAGAAATAAATTTGAAGTACGTAGGTACTACATATTGCTGAAAAAATCATTTAATATTCCAGTTATTCACATCTGAATAAGCTAATTGAATTTTCGTTTTCAATAATGATAACATAACCTGAAAACTAGAAGTCTTTATATATCAGACCACAGCATCAGGTTTTAGCAAAGACTATTAATTATCAATGTTTCATAACCTAAAGACTAGACTTGATTTATGATCACAACATAAATTTAGATTTCTGCAAAGAATAGTCATTATCAATCAATACATCATAGCATAACCTAAAGACGAGAAAAAATCATTATGAGGAACCACTCGTATAGAATATAAAAACACATTGTAAGAGCGCACGGAGTTACCACTCTTTATGTGAGTACAATGTACTGAATCAGCTGAGCTGTTCTGCAAGTAACTTGCAGAAAATTTACTGCTAGTTTCTTTTTCCTGTGTATTAATTGAAGGGGAAATAAACGAAACAAAAATAAACAGAATGAATTTGCGATGCTTTCAATTACTAATTCCTGTTTTTTAACTGCAAAATATACATTATTGCTCCAGTACGAAAATTACATTTCTCATTCGTAGACATCTCATATATATGTGTGCGAACCCACAATGACTAAATTTCAATGACAGTATTAGGTAATAGGTATAACTACGCTGTTTCGAACTTCGAACAAAATAAGCAACAAAAATTTTGCGTATTTCTCAGCTTTTCAGTTGAGTATTTTAACTCTGTTTTGTTTATTTTCGGTTTCAAACAATTAAAAATAGTTTTTAGCAAAAACTAGAATCGAAGACATCAAAAAATGGCTACTCCAACCTCGACTCCACCATATCCGAATGAACAACCACGACTCCGACTCCACCGTAAAACATGCGACTCCAGCGACTACGACTCCGCAACCCTGCTTATTACTAGGAACAGATGTCTAAGAGTAATCAAATTATAGTCAAAGTAAATACATTAATACTGAGTTAATTTTAGTAATTTGAAATTTAGTGTTACATTGTTAATTTTCAGCGCAAGTCTTAAATGCTACAAGAACACGATATTTAGTATTAATATTTTCAATGGAAATTTGAAGTACTGATTTATTTAACGTGTGGAAACGTAACCAATTTTACAGCTCTCTTATTGTTTTTAGGTAAGTGAGGCAGGCTGCGTAGAGCTGCAACTGACGTAACTAACGTAACATTGTGACACTAACCATTACGGTGACTCTCATCAGCCGAACTCGAGGGTAGGAACAGAAGTCAAGCGCAGGGAAGCAGTAGGGCAGCTAGGGAAGACTAGCCCATCATGGCACCGTCATAACTTTCTCGATGAACATGAGAAATGCTGGACGGATGACGGCAGCCTGGACACCGAGCACACCCTCAATCAAATCTTAGGGTATGGCTGAATAAATAGACGTAACGATATGGCGGTTAAGTCAGGTGGAAGGCTGGTGCGCAACGACGACGAAGCAGTTGCTAAGACTGCCGAGCTCCCGAAGTGGGTGCTCAGAAACCGATTTTTCATCATATTTTCAATTTTGGGATTGCCTTTCAAAATAAAAACGTTTTTATGTTTAACGTAGACCAATAGTACCATGCGTTTGATGCTCAAACTCATGCTTCCTGCTATTCTTTAGTAAATTTCTGAGGAATTTAATGTTTAAATCTGATTTTCTCAAAACCATGTTTTTGCTCATGCCCATTGATATACGTACATGTCAGCTTTTCTCAGGAACCGTACCACAAATATTCATGAAATTTTGTCGAGTTGTACAGTATGTATCCCAGCTCAGTTCATCATAAAAATGATAATAGTTTCTACCCTATGTTCATTCAGTTTCTGAATTCATGTAGCAAAATTAGCACTTTTCTGTCTATCAGATATAGGCAGCCACAGATTAGTTATAAAATATTTTTTCTTGAAGTCTTAAGGTGAAAAGATATTTCTCAGTGCCAATAACTCGCTCTTGAAGTTTCATGAAGAATGGTAATTTGTTGACTTGGATATCGTGACATCCCTGAAGTTGGATTTCGAATTTTCACCACGATGGCGGCCGTTCGGAATTGACCTAATTTAGCATAAAAAGGTTTAATTTCGATGTGATGGACAAGACTTGAAAAATTGGTACATGACCAAAATAGACTGAATGCAAATTAACTATGGAGTTGTTTCATTTATAGTCTGAGGCTCCCCTGAAAATACCCTATTTTTGTGCCCTTTCAGTCCCAAACCACGCCTTAAGAAGAAAAAGATATTGTCAAAAAAACATTAGTTTTCCATTTACTCTATGGCTCTGGAATGGTTCACCCTCGCATTCGAATTTTGTACGTTAGACACCTTAAGAGACTCCTAACTGATTTTACAGAAATTATTTAGCAGCGACTCACTGGTTTGACTTTCTGCTAACGCCTATGATTCGCTGTGTTCCTGCGTTATTTTTGTTATTTCCATAATCCTGTCATGTGCTCTCGGAATTTTATTATGTCTTGCACTAGCATGTTTGCTGTGGCAGGTGTGTAATAATTAGTTGAGCTCTTCTCCAGCCCATGCGCCTGCCATCTTATGCTTCAATGTCATACTGAACACTAATTATGATCTAAAGCTTGGCCAAGGCCTCCCTGCAGCTGAGCAGGGAAGCATTGTCAAGTAATTTACGCCGTTGTAGTATCATGGCCGGCAATGTGAGCTCTTCTAATTGACTTCACTATTCTACGTGCTACATGTAACACGTAAACTTTATCAAAACTATTTCCGAGTACAAAAAAATTTTGATGGTAATGATCTTAAGCTGTGCTCCCCTCTGGCATTCGTGTTCGAAACTCACAAATTCTCAGGGTTTATAATGAAAGCGGAAACGTTTTATAAACGTACAGTTTATGAACAAAGTATAAAAAATATTCACTGAGATTGTGTTCCTTTCGAATGTAGTTAAAAGTTGCCCAATTTTATAAAACAGTAAAATTTACTCGATAGATTACAGTAAATTTCCAACGTAAATCGCTGTCAATAAATTTCGAACCTTTTTGAAATTTTTTGCTAAATTCATTAGGACCCAAACATAATCCGTTTTGAAAGACAAACCTCTGATACCTTAATTTTGAGAACAAATCACAAAACCGGTCAACTGAATTTTCGTTATTGAGACTCCCCGTAATAATACCACCGAGCTTATTATAAGAATGCAGTACAGCTTGTTATTAGATCCAACAACTGTTTTTGTGAAAATTAACACCCCGAAGGGAAAATGTGAGGTCCTGAACTCAATGTTAAGCAGGCCTTTATTTTGTTGAAATGTCACAGGTGTCTGTTTCGTTATGGACTATTATTTTTGGGTTCACTGCTGTTCTGTTTTACAGCCCTACCACTTTTTCCTTCTTTTTTCATGAAACTTCCTATCAATTTACTGCCTCCGTGTGCCGGGGTTTTCGTGCAGGAACATACTTGCGCATGAAATACGCTGTCCTTAAAGTCCAAACTAAATAGTCCTTTCCTCCTTTTTTCTCTTTGAAAAGTCTTTGTTGTTAGGGAGACCTAAACCAACTTATCTAATGTAATCTAATCAAGCCCAGCTAAAAACTTTGCTCAATAGTTTTAGACAGTAAAATTTTAGGCCGGATTTTCTTTCCGCTCTTGTATGTTCAGAAATATTTTACAATTATTTTCCGTATGTTGAGCTTGGCCAGAAATCAAATCATGACGCACAATTTTGTGTGTTTTAATATCGCTGCCGAAAAGCTTGAAATTCTTACTACACAGTAAAGCCACCTTACGGTGGAGATAATTTACTAACCATAGAATGATTCTTTTACAAGCACTCAACACACTGCAGTCAATAGTCGACATATGTACATGCCAGTTAGTCATGGTTATATATTTGCAATTAAATGTTTGTATATTTTTCGCAAACTATAATTTAGTCTGATTCATCAATGACCATTTAAAGGTATCACGATTTAATTTCAATATTGTACGCACGATTTCATTTAAGTTTTCGTGATGGATCTAGTCCGTACGATTCTCTTATTCAATAATTTTTATTCTCTGATGGCGTGTGTAGTTCATTCAATCCCTACGCCAATGAATGATGCAGCACTGCTAATTTTTCCTGTTTTGCCTCCATATGAATGACTAGTCAAACATCAATTCATTGAATCGTATCGGACTTTGTCTAACACTATTTTGTTCGTTATGATTTATCCAATCATTCCATTTTAGCTTTGTTTCTTCTCAAGCTCCAATTTGAAACTTAATCCATTCTTTCATTTTCATCTTGCCAAATTTTGGCAGAATGTACCACCCTTTCTCACGTTTCAATTCTTCTGGTTCTGCTCTTGAATATAATTCAGCTTATCTCAATTATTTAGCTTCTGATCATTCGCACTTTAAATACGTTCTGCCTCATACGTAGGATTTTCTTCTCAACCCAAGTCATTCTAGTACACAAAATATTGCCCCGTCATCACTTCGTAACCCAGGACCAGCCTACATAAAACCAATAACTATTCTGATATCTGTTGCCTACTACAAACAACTTCGATAACAGCCATGGCAAAACATCTACACATATTTACTGTTAAACTTATAGTTAAGGAAAGGACTCGAAGAGGAAGAGACTTTTATATTCCACGTTTGTAGCATCTTGGTGCTTCGTAACAAGAGTAAAATCAGGTTTAAAAATTAAACTTCGAAGACGGTCGTCTAACATAACTGCAAAATAAAGCACGCTATGTATGTTAAAATTGACCTAATGAATAATGCTTTCATGATTTTAATAATTTTCACAGCAGAATAAGAGATCATTGTCACAATGTTACAGTACACACATCATAATAACAGGGTTTTTCTTGAACCCTTAGAAGGAAAATTTAAAGATCGTCAGAGCAGGGCTGGTAGGCTTTAATTTAAGGAGTTGGGCCGAAAGCCGTTCTGGCCGAGCTAGAACGGCCAGTCATCGGCAGAACTGAGTATTCTAAAAAAAATTAGTTAAATTAATACTTTCATTTATAAATAAGCACTAATTCCAACTTATTCGTTCAATTTACACGAAGTATCAGTTAATCAGAATTAAATCAGTACCAACCTTGAAACTTAATGGACACCAAGTTAAGCACCAAATAAATGCCTTTAAGAAGAAAAGATGGAAATTCAGAAAGTGAGACGGCTGTACAAATTCGGGTGGGAACCATACCGAGTGTATCCATGTACTATCCACTTTACTTGCTGGCTGACGAAACCAGCCTAAGAATACGTTCGGGGTTTCCCGAGGCTGGTGAGGCAGTTAGAACACAGCCCTGATACCGAACTAACCGATCTCCGCTGGTGATTATTCGACTTGTGATTTTGAGCACAGCCCACTAGTATGATCGTGTTAATCGGCTTCTGAAGTACGTTGCCGTCCTCACCCCGGCCGCTGGAACTTCGAACCATCGGTCCCATGTTAGTGGTCCCACGGAGGTCTGTTTTGGAGATATCTTCGGAGTCCAGAGTTATGATTAGGTGAGGCTGTCTACCAGTCTTCTCCTAAATCTCGCCTCTTGCCATCTTGCTCAAGTGGATAATCCCATAGAACTGGACCCGTAATCTTGCTGTTTCCACCAGGGTTTGTGCCAAAGTTGTTATACTTATTATACTGGTTATGCGAAAGTATAAGCTCTCGCTTCTTGTCTTGGCAGGTGCAATGTTGCGAGCCTGGCGTGGATGTGGAGAGCTGAAACTTTTAATTTATAGAAAAAAAATACGCAGAGAGGAGAAAACTTTCTACGATATATATTAACTTGAGTATTATTCCATCTTCAATTATTTACAAGTCATTGTGAGGCATAGAAACCGCTTATTGGAAATTAAAACTTTCAGAGCCTTGAATAAGCTCGATTGATTACATTTATTGTTTTGTATAAAGGCCTTGTGCTTTATAATTTGATTAATGTTAATGAAATAAGATAAAAATTTCTCATTATAAGGTTAAGTTTAATATTAATACGGTACTCAAAACCGATGGGGAACAGTTAATATAATGATCTCCAGAACTAGAGTATAAGGAATTCTAACCTGGCACGAAGAAGTACAAGGTCTCTCTTTTCAATTTTCATACCTGAGCGCAACCATGCAATAGCAATGTAATGTAAATTGAAAAAATTGGAAGACTAAAGAATGATCACTCAAATTAAAAAGAACTTAAAGATCCGGCCATGGTTAATTCTACTGCTCTGAAGACTTCCTTCAACACATATACGACCCAAGCACGTTTATCCCGCACAGCTCTCCTACTTTTCTTGTTGGTGATAATTTGAGAAGTCTGTAACTTCAAACATTACTACTAAATTAACATTTACTTTATCCACAAGAATGTTACTAATATGCATATTTTTCGACAGCCCCGGTAACTGGTCATCCTGCACGCCTTCAAATACATTAAATTTATGTTTCGTTTCGCCTCTGTCAGTGATAATGTACTCAATGTACTACACATTTGCTTACAATTCTGATCTATGACGCTTCTTGTTGCAGAACTGAACGCGTCAAGTTTTATAATTACCCAGGCGAGTAGAAGTAGCATTTTACACGAGTCTGGTAGGTATTCATTTTTTTACCAGGTTCTCATAAATTTTCTAAGAAATCTATCATTACTGTGGTAGATTAAAGTAGTCCTTCACACGCGTCCAATTTACAGATGTTGGAAATATTTCTGCACTGCAATTTGGTAGGTATTTTTATCTGGTTTTCATAAATTTTCTAAATCAATATGAGTTTACATCCAGCAGCTGGAATTCATTCGGTAATGTAAGGGACTTCAAAGCCTCATGTCGATGCTAGTTTATGCTATTTTCGAAGCTCGTATGATTTCAAAACAAACATTCGAACAAGTCATTTTTGTAGTTGAATCTAGGTTTATTTCCTCGCGTACAGCTGGAGTCTAGACGATTAATCAAATCCCCACAAGCCTCATTGAACAGCTTTTTATGTCAACACTAGCGTGCGCGGCCCGTGAACAAAGACTGTATTCGATATTTTCCTCAAATAAATTCTCCAGAAGTGGATGATAAAAATACATTCGTTTTAATATTACTAGCGATTAAATTATTTTTGCCATTCCGTCCTGATAAAACTCTTATCACAGGTACGGTTATTAATCGAGCATCCTTAAAGCGTGGCAGATACACGGACCAACCAAGTAAGGAAGAAGCAACTGTGTATCAATTATCAAATAGCGGACTCCTGTCAAGATCATCAATAAAGTTGTTGTGGCTGTTAAACCTACACTTTTGCAAATTTTACAGCGCGACGTACTGCTTTTCTCAGCAAAATCCACAAAGGCAAATATTTTTATAGTAGGATATTTGACAAAGAACTGCACGTAGCGTTGCCACGTCGAAATAATAAGCAACGCTGGTGGCTGTTCCTCTATAACAATGTACACTGTTCGTAAATCTGATCTCTGGAGGCCAAAATTATAATCAGCCGGGGCGGCGTGTCGAGCCGCAGTGAAAAGCTCGTTCATGAATTGGACTGAGGAATCAAATTATTAGACTGACCTAGTTCTGTCTGTTGTCAAGCGTCTTCAGCGACGAGCTAATGAAGATTCGAATTAGGCTAACTGGAGAGGAGAGTAGGGGCCTAATCTAGGGAGAGATGAATCCAAAATGAGGACTTGGTCTTCTCACTTGGAAAATATCTAGTACGACATGAAATATCATGAAAACATTTGCTCTGAGAAATACAAGCCGAAATTAAATGCAAACGAAAACATTAACCAAGAAATCTCCTACCGCTGACAGTTTTATGCTTTTAATGTCTGGAAACCACGCAATTAGGGTAAAATCGCCAATTTCGAATGTTCGACTCTTTGTATAATCATGGATCATATACGAAATAACGTAGAAACTACGAAGTTCTGAACGCTGGTTGGAAAAAGCCATGCATTTATTTCTACCCGCCGGGACATGATACAAATGATAATATACTTTCTAAATATCCGTGATTAAAAAAACATGCTCTTTTTTCCTCTTTCGATGATTACTTCGTCCACTGAAAAGTGGATAATAAAAAATGTCAAGTGTTCCAATTAAATCATTATTCAAATTATACTAACTTTAAAGCGAGAAAAGTGAACATAACAAAGCAACAATTCATATGAGCAGCATTGAGTGATGAGTCTAAAAAAATATTTTTTTTCATTTCAACTAATTTTGCGAAAATAGACTTTGCTTAAGCTGAAAACATTGCAATGAAATTGTTTATGTTTTAATCACAGTTGCATTAGAAGAGTTTTAAATCAATAAATGAAAACCTGGCTAGTGGTTTGATGAGAAGAGAATTATGTGGTGGCTCCATGAGATCGTTTTCTTTTGTCTTGCTTTTTGAGCGATCAGAAGCATCCGTGTACACAGATCAGCAGTGATCGGAAGCGCTGCTTTATTACAACGGCACGGTTATTTTTGTTTCACTGCATATAAATCCTTAAGGAATTTTTTAGCATGTTCGTAACTGACGTCTTAACTACTAGGTTAGAAAAAGTTCGGGGGGCGAGAGAAAATATATTTTGAAGAAGGTAGAACAACCGAGAAGGTAGTATTTTTACATAAATATTGTGACTAACTGAGTGGGCAAATCATCTTTTTTGTTGTCCAAAACTCTATGATTATACCTTTTTGCAAGGCTTCCTTAACAGATTTACCTATTCCCTTGGCAAATCAATAAAATCAATTAAATGCAACGTCAACGACTTTGTGCTACAACAAAAACACCAATCTAGGAAATTTGCTTCTTTCGTTTATACTTAAAGTCCTACCTTTCTAGTATCATTCTAGTGGTAATTATTCTCATCAAACCAAGCTTCATACGGAAGTGGGAAAGCGGAATAATTTGGGTTCTCGAGAGATTCGATTAGAAAAGTTTTCTCGCTTGAGTCAAAATTTTTTACGAACCATTCTGCTTGAATGTCTTGCACTTTGGTATCTTTACATCTTGCGGACAGAAAAAGCAACAGTTTAAGTGCACTCCAGAGTGTTCAGAGATCCCTTTTAGATTGCATCAGGTATGAGATTTGTCCAGCATATTCAATGGAGCCGAGGAGGGCTGCTACGTTCGCATAAGCCTCCTTCATGTGAACTCCATGACCAACAGGAAAAGAAGGAAAACGGTTGTAGTTGTGCAGTTATTCAACCATCAAATTATGTTCAAAGGAGTGTGTAAATAGCCTCCATTGAGTTAGAACAAGCTCCCAATACAAATATTCATCAAGTCATTAAAATTTCTGAAAAACAAACTCTTTTTTCCTGTAAAAAAAAGCACATCCCTCTGACATTTTTGTACTGTGAAACGCAGATTTGACGTTGGAGAAGATTCCAGTTGTTTAGACTTGACCCTAAAAAATCAGACTTCTTTTCTGACGAGTTAAGGGTGGAATGATGTAACTGAAAACCTCTTGACGCACTCGACGCTGTGTTTCGTACTTTTCCTCCAAGTCTGGGTCAAGGAGCGTAGAATACTTTATTTCGTTCTATACATCCACACAGACTATATTTCCAACTTCAAGCTCACCAAATTGGGATGGAAAAGAAACTGAAAACTCAAAATGAGGAATAGGTCGAATAGCAGGTTGAACTGTTCCTCGTTTTTCACCAGCAGTCATAGACTAAATCGCAATGCTCTCTGTTGGAAGAGGTTCTTTTTTGCAATTTGCTTTCCCATGAAAAGATATCAGCGTAGGAAATAGTTTAGATTTGTTGAAAGACATGAATTAACTTAATTCTCTAACTTAATATGCAGCATCAAAAAATTTCATTGGTTTTCAAAACACAAGACAAAAGCTGAGAGAAAATATTTGTTGAACTCAAAGAACCTGCGGTCAAAACTTAGAGGCGGAGAAAAAAGTATAATTTGAATCTAGTTCAAACATTCTGAAAACAATAAAAACTATCACTTCATAATACCTAGTGAATAAACCCTCATTTTCAATCGAAGCTACTCTCCTTCTGCAGAAAGATTATACAAGCTAATGACATTCTTTTGGAATCATATGTCCAAATTTTTCTGGAAAATCAAGCCACAAATTGTTCTTGTGTTTTTGGAAATCCTGGTTATCCTACACGTTTCTGAAACACACCTATGGTTCTGAATTGGATTTAATCTCGGATTTAAGTGGGGCCAATTCCTAATTTTTTTTCCTATAGTTCACGACCAACATAGCTTTGTGACATCAAACAATGTTTTAATTAAATAAGATTGTCACACGTTTAATTTTGAAGTCCTGAAATTATGTAGCCTTTACGAGTATGTATGACCTTGCTCTTTACTGTTTTTACTCATTAATTCAAGTGAATTAGACGAGTATTTATTTAGCTGGGAAACATCCCAAACACCATGACACTACCTCCGAAACCCCTATTGCTATATAGGACCTGTAGTCCA
The DNA here is from genome assembly GCA_014220935.1 of Platorchestia sp. MABIK. Taxonomy (NCBI): domain Eukaryota; kingdom Metazoa; phylum Arthropoda; class Malacostraca; order Amphipoda; family Talitridae; genus Platorchestia; species Platorchestia sp. MABIK. Next base: position 27,069 of record JACJUY010005136.1, read on the forward strand.
ATCTATCATCACCACGCATTCTAGCACATTTATTTAAATCGGAGCTAAATTAATTGAATTTGCTTTCATTTCTGAACACTGAATCTCTTTCAGTGTGACTATCAAGCGCCTGTTGGTGAACGCCAATCTGAGCAATCGATCATTTTTCCAGATACGAGGTTTCTCCACAGGCGATCGTACGAGCAGACCTATTTCGATTATGAGTCTAACAGTAATTTTTCTCTAAACGTTCATATTGGATGCACCAACATGTATCGAAACGTTTGCTGCAGATTTTGCAATCGTTTTTAAAGACGACTGACAATTTTCCTTCATTTTGCCATGGTAGACAAAATTGCATTTATTACTAATGTTATTGTTGCAGTGAAGAAAATAAGATAAGTTACGAATTTTGTTTCGAAACTGTTGATTTCTCATAAACTGTTTCTAAAATTTTGCCACAAGTCGTTGAACATGGAAATGGATTTGCTTTAAAAATTTCTTATAGATTTTCAAATGACAGGAATTGTAACACCATGTTTTAGAAGATGATACCTATTATGTGAGACAATTTCAGCTAAATTCATGTTCAAGTGATCAAGAGGTCGTAATTTCAAGAAATGTCACTTAATTGTGGGTTGTAGAGTAGGTGACTCTTCCTGTATGCAAAAAAAAAGCTGATAAGCAGGCAGTTTCGATGAAAGGCGTCGGATTGCGTCTCTGTTGCGAATATGTTATTTCACCACAAAATTGATGTAGCCAAAATTGTTAACTAAATTCACAAAATTTTTTATGACTTTGATCTAACAATGTAAACTCCCCGACAGTACTTCAAAATCAACAATTTTGAAAAATGTACGTCAGAAACGATATGGAACGCACTGTGACAGCACTATTAATTGTCATTATGAACTACAAACGGCTGGAGAACGTTGTGATGTTGGCTAAGAGTAGCAACTTCCATAAACTAGATATTACCCGAAGTGAAAATGAAAACGCTAAAAAACTCGCTATCTCCGACGTTAATTTTTAACTCGCAATGTTTTTAATGTTGGGCAGTACATGTTACTCGACAATTCTAATTCCTCAATTTCTACATCGATCAAAAATTGGTTCAAAAAATTGGTCTAAAATATTGGTTTGAGACATTTGATTCAAATAAATACTCTCCTATTGCAACGAATAATTCTCTGAAAATTATAGTGTTTATTCGTTGAGATTAACAAGTATCTGATTCATCAAAATTAGGAAAAATATTGCTGCGAGAATGATGATTGGGTTTAGACGGTCAAGTTAGTTCTAAAAGTTTCAGTACAATTATTCCATTTGTTGTTTCGTTTTCATTATTTACAAAACACGCATGGGAAAGTCGGGTCATTATTCAGTGCATATTTATACTTCACTCACTGGGCTTATATGTTTTTAGTTATTTATTATAATGCTCGCAAATCTATTTTACATTAGTTACAGATGTTAATAGTTTACTGCAAAACATAAGATTACACTGGCCTAGGTGCTGAACTTTGGAACGAGACAGTCATTTCCAATTTAATTTAATAGTGCATAGTACGATTCTTGTGAACTCAAAGCGCAAATCGATGGTTAGAAATCAAATGATAATAGAGCGATGTCAAATAAATCGAACAAAGAGGAAAGTTTTGTATGCTGGCTCAGCAATTTTATGGCTCGTTAAGTGACTCTAAATCCTGAGAAGTCACAGTTTGATCGAGGCGATACTCTTATAGCAGTCTTGAAGGGCTCTAGAATCAGCGCAAGCTGGTGCTAATGATTTTATTGTGCGTATCACACTTCAGTCACGAACAAACACACATACACATTTCTGGATTTGCCTCAAAAGTGGACAGATTATTGGTATTTGAATTCCAAATTTCAAATACATTCGGCAGATGCAATCTAACATTGGACATACATTGACGTTGCCCAAACTCATTCATTGAATTATTTGGTCACTCAAATAAGATTACTTTGTTGCTAGAAACACTTTTTCTTTCACATTTTCGGCGTCTTTTCCAGCAAGAAAGAGACTATTATAAAATATTGCTCGAAATAAATAATGGCCCTCACTGAGCAGGTCGCGCTGTGCTGGGAATAACTAATGACGAAAATGGTTCTAAATTGCAATCAACTACTGCAAACTCTAGCCAATTTAATCTTTCTCAAAAGCATAATTTCATTTATAGAGTAAGCTAGATTATCTTTTATAATCTCTCTCGTAGAATGAAACTCATCCTCCAATTGAAGGTGAATTTTATGCAATAAGCATAACACTGAATATGACGCTGATAATTAGATAACAACGAACTAAAGCAGTAAAATATTTGATGCTTCATTCTTCCTATTCCGAATCGAAAAACTTGCGGCGATGATCTTGATCACAACCGAAATATGTTAAATTTTTATGCATTCTACGCTTCCGCGGAAAAAATTTCGGAATACACACGGAGTATTTCATCACTGATTTCGTGGCATTTAGTTATTTATGATGCGAATAGCTTTCGCTTTAAATCCAGATCAAAATCAACTGAAAACACAAGCTCCTCATCTTGCACTGGTAAATAGTGCAATGAAATATTTAAATCATATTACGAGACGATTTTCCTAACTACTCAGTCTCATTGAATTTTCTGCTTAGTTTTCACAATAATCCAGCAGCATTTGTTTTCCAACAGTGTTCCATGCTTCCCAATGAACAGATTCAACAATCATAATTCTGATGCATAGCCATGCATGCAAAAATTTCGGTGCATCCAAGTACTCGAGTGACAATGATTATTCATCAAGAATGCTAAAGAAAACATGAATCCAACTTTCCATCCATTAAAATTGTCCTTTTCGAAGTAGAATTTTCCAGAATTTTAGAACAAAAAATTAAGCTGTTCTACCCAGCGGTATTTTATCGTTTCACTGTTTACCTTAATTTGAAGTGTGCCAGCATTTTTCATTCGTTACTCGAAGAGATCAAAATATAAATTTATCGAGCTCTAACCTTGAAGAACTGCAAAAAATAAGGGACGGAAAAGAACACACGCACACGTTGCGCTCCATAACAGAAAGGTGAATTTGAAGCAATGCTTCGCTGCATATACGGTATTTACGTGCCTTTAACGGTAATTAACCGAAAGTTAATGTATTGATATTCAGTATTTGTTATGCCGAGAGGGATCCTCGTACACTTAGTACTTCCTTCTTATCTCCAAGACAAATCTAAACTAATTCATAAGTGTGGGGGCGATAGTTATCGTCAAACCTAATATATATTGATGAACGTTATTTTGGCCATTGTTTTCACGAATGTGTATCTCTTGGCCTCCAATTAACAAACTTTCTTCAAATTCTTCTTCTAAGTATTATCTATGACTTGATGGTCGCAAGTTAGTTGAAGCAATGTATAACCGGGGAGAGAGACAGTGCATACAGCTCCGTGCTGCTTGTTTTCCTTCACTAGCACCAGAAAGTCAAAATACAGCTATGATCGTTTTCCGGTATAAGAATTGTAAAACAGACAATGGGTCTTTTTATACTATAATTTCTATGTATATTTTCTTGTTTGATAACCCGCTTTGGGATCAAATCAATCGTACAAAAAGAAGTAATTTCTCAAAAGTTTTAAAATAGACTTACAAAACTCTGCGTTCTTCCACCCTGTCCTCATACTCCAACTATATTATTAAAACGACGAAGTTTACGAGTAACATGTGAAATTGCATTTGAGAGTTTATGAAGCAATCAATTGAGTCAAGATTTGTACGCATGGTCCCAGTACAATTAGGCCTCGCATGAGACAGCTCAGTTATACCGTATTCCAGGTCAGCTTTGATAGCAATGCTCTTCGATTTTCGAAGCGACACGCTCTGCTCTAACTCCACTCATTGCAGTTCGAAACACACTGCTGCTATCGCTTACGACTGCCATAAATGGCTCAAGACGTCAGGACTTGTTTACAGCCACGGACATGCTGTATTTTCAATTCTGTTGTCATTCTGTGTAAATCGGTTCTCGTATTTTTATGTAGTGACACCTACGTAACCAAACAAAGCAATAAATGGGGCAAATGACCACTTACTTCTAATATATAGTACTTGCAATCGGGCACGGAAAATAATTTATCTGGAAAAACTTTGCTTGAAAACAATTCTCAGACGCAAAGGTCCTAACCAATAAGCCGGCAGATGAATACAGGGTGTCCAGAAAGTCTTCACCATTTCAAAAATTTATTATAACTGCAATTGAAAAGATATTTTATTCAGATTTGTTCTATTGTACTTAACGTTCATTAAAGTTTTTACTTCATTTAACATACAATCACATGGGCACCATTAGTTCCACGAAGTACATCTTTACGGTACTTGATTTCTTGCCGTGATCGCTCTAGCCTCATTAATAATTATTGTATCAATGACATCAGGAATCCAATGCTTTAGGTCAGTAATGTCCGGTATTTTTTTAGAGACACGATATCTTTGGCATAGCCCACAGAAAGAAGACCAGGGAATTGATATTTGGTGAACTTCCAAATCCACTGGCTTGGAAAAGTTTGATTGAGGATCCCACGAACATGTAGTCCCTAATGTGGTGGTGCACCATTTTGCTGAAAAATGATAGTTGATTGACGGTCAATCACTTGTGGTCCCACATATTCTGTTGAAAGGTCATGGCCAACATTTGCAATAATTGATGTCTCGTTCAAGAAAAATGGACCGATTGATGAGGCTATGCTACAGCGAACATGGCAGAATATCGAGTACCGTCGTGATGTGCTTCGTGCAACTTATGGTGATTGTGTGAAAGTTTATAAAATGATTTTTAAAAAATTATTAAACTCCGAATGCTGAATGCAACAAAGCAAATCTGAATAAAATATCCTAAAAATTGCGTTTGTAATCAATTTTGAAATGGTTTGGAGACTTATGGACACCCTGTAGAATTGTAGTCTTTGCTATTTCGCACCCATTACAAATAAATTACTTCTTTTCAATTTAATAAATGAACATTATTTCGTACTTTCCTCGCGGTATTTGCTGCCCAGGACTACGATGGAAGGCCTTCCATATAAGATGACCTTAAAGGGGATTACATTTTTTATTATTTTAACTCAGAAGGACCAGAGGAAACCTCAAGGAAGAGAGATCTAATGGAGTCTTGACCGAAGGCTCTCAACGAGATCAAAAGACGGTTGATCTGAAGAAAGAGTTTTGGTCCAGGGCAGCATTTTACGGTAAATTGTCCCCAATTTTTTTGGAACGAATCGAGGTATGATGAATTTCCTTCTGTATTCCCAGAGAAAATTTCAACCTGTTGTTAATTTCAGTAAAAGCAGTGTAAATGAATCGAGAATATTAAAAATAAGTAAAATTAACTAACGATAATAAAAAGAAACTTAAAAGCAAAGAAACCGACGCGAATGGAAATTTTATTCCGTAAAATTTACACTCCTGAGTCGGAATATCATTAAGAATTTAAAGACGAAGAAAACAGCACGGAGAGGTATCATATTTAATAGAATTTATGAAACTAAATATAAAATATCTGAATTTGTCAATTTTAAACGTTTCGGAGACCAGCTCCATCTTCAGTAAGTCTGAAAAAATAAAAACCAAAATTGGTAAGTTCAAGTCAAAAGCGATCAATAGGGAAAAAAAATAAAAAAAAGGAATTAATTATCTACACAAAAATTTCTAAAGGATATGAACTATTTGCATTATTTAAAAGCGGCTTCTCTTTTGCAATGTGAAGAGATTCTAAAATGCGCAAATCTAACTCATTAGGCGCACAGCATAAAATA
>JACJUY010005136.1:33015-43284 GCA_014220935.1 Platorchestia sp. MABIK
ACTTACTGAAGATGGAGCTGGTCTCCGAAACGTTTAAAATTGACTAATTCAGATATTTTATATTTAGTTTCATAAATTCTATTAAATATGATACCTCTCCGTGCTGTTTTCTTCGTCTTTAAATTTTTAATGGAAATTTTATATAATGAAGAAGTTTTTGTCTTGGTATGAATTAGCCCCATGAATCAACTCATCCTATAAAACATTTTAGAACCGGTTAATTATTCTCGACTAGTCAAACCCAAACAAATGAAAAGTGATATACTGTAGATTTTTTAAACACATGCGAGCTTAAAATATTCAGTAAAAACTTGTTAGGACGTGAACTATTCATACAAGTCAGAGCGTTTTTTAAAATGTTTGAAGGGACTCTTATTATATCGATCTTTGGGAATCATTAAAAGCACCCAATAGTATTGTTAAATCGACATCTGCTACGTTTGATAGTTCTCAATACCTTAAAATTATAATCGTATTCTATTCTTCACGTAAAGATACGTAAAGTTATTTATAACGCTAACCTTGACGAGTTTCAACATTACGTTTCATTTAGCACAATTTTTTAGAATGAACTGAAAAAGATCTAGCATACAACTTGCGTCTACTTTGTCTTATCAGCTCTGATTCACATTGAAAAATATCAAACGATAATTGTCCCGGAAGCCCAAATAGCTTTGTAATAGAGCCGTTTTTCCAGCCTGTCTCTAGTAGGTGCCTGCGATGCACATAGTGATAAGAACTTTAATTATTATGCCTTCGTTCGTATAACTTTAGCACTCTTCTTATCTCGTATTTTTCCTTGTGTGTATAATTGTTTGTGTTCTTTTCAACGAAATAATAATTTTAGTTACCGTTTCGGTATCTGTTTTATGCAAACAGAATAGCCGCCTCTGCATTTACGTGCGTCGGCCTGCCACCGCACCCTATTAGTCTGTTGTGGGTTGTATCGGTGTGCAGGTGTGCGGGGCCTTATCGGGCGGTCCCTCGGGACCACTGTGACCTTTTAATAATTTGTATAGGGATTGCTTGTTATTGTAAGGGTTACCGTTATTCATGTTTCACATTAGTAAATAGTGGTCGTTAGTCTAATAATTCTTGAAGACCTGAAAGTCCGAACACGCAAAGATTATTTCAGATTATCCATTGTGTAAGTTTCAGTTTTTCTAAATTGCAGTCTTATTTTTCGATCGGAAATAGTTGACGAGCTCTATTGATTCATGGTAGCTTTGGTGGAAGTGAAATGTTTTCCCTTTATGACTAGCTCTGACTATTGTTGTTGCTACTGCTACTACAGAACAGCGTTACCCAAGGGTAGAAAATAGGCACTACTAATGTTCTGGGCGTAAATGTATTAAATTCCTGTGTATTTTCTGAAATTTTACATTGATCGTGCGTAACTTTTCATTTACTTTTTGTTTTCCAGGCTCACTTATCGGACTTGTTTACTTATTTTTTCAATTTTATTCTTACCGTGCTAATAAATCCTGCACCCCACCGCCTCTTCCTAATTTCCACTGAGCAACATAGTAATAACTACGCTTAGTGGCTGAACCTATAACAGCTTACGATATAGAATTTCCATTGTGTTTCATGTCGTTTTCACGGACGCACTTGAATGCTAAATGACCATTCTAAGAACTAAATTGAATAGAATTTTTCGACAGGAATGAGCCGCAGGGCCCATTCTTTGGCTGGGTTCGTCAGAGACCAATCGGGCACAGTCACCAGAGAAGAAGTAGGAAAAAATGGAGTAATATTCTCGATCGTGGATTATCAATATTTTCGCGGACGCACCAGAACTTTCATTTCAATGCCATTGAGCGGCGATTTCATAGATGTGCAGCTCCATGCGCATTGTCGTCATCACATGTTTTCTTCCGCGTTACGTTGCCGCTATTTTCGCTTGAGATACTACCAAGCATGAATGGATTGTGGCATTACCTGATACATAACAAATTTAACTTTTTATACCATTCTCAAATTTTCGTCAAAACTCGAAACGGTACTTCAGGATATTGGAGAGCTTCCCAACTTGCCTCGGACAGGACGAATAATTCAGACTGTCTTCGTACACTTCTGGGCGTTATTTCTAGCCTGCATAGACATTATCGACAATGTCGAAAAGTCGCAGTCGACTCACAGCGTTAAACCCATTGAGATTTTGTTAGGTCTTGATCAAATGACCTCGCAGTCTTCTTTACTCAAGAAAAATATAGTTCAAGTGGTTGCGACAAATTATGAAGTTCTGGATTCATTTTCGTTTCTTCATTCTTGGTTCGCTATATCCTGTTCTTATCTTGTCCCAGGTATTCATGAAATGCTGATTATTAGTTATAATATACATCTATGAGTACTATCGATATTGATGCTCATTTAACAGGTTTCAGCCTAATAGAGAAGTTGACTGAGGTGTGTCTGAATGGTAACTCCTTTTCATTCAATAAACGCCCGAAGTAGGAACCTTTTCCTCATTGGAACTTGATTATACTGAAAATTACATGGTCCAAAACATCGATATTTGTGATAAGAGCATCTGGTCTAAAACATTCCCGTTGGATGATCCTAAATGTTAAGTGCCGAGTGTCAGGGATTCCCAAAATAAACATTCCGGATTGCTGACATCAGAATCCTATTTCTTTCTGTTCTTGCGACGTGACCTCTAGGTGTGTGTTCTTATTACCTTCACTCTCTCATAGGTGTCTTCAGAGCCAGGTAAATAGAAAGTTTGCACCGCCTTTCTCATTTCTTTTAAATGTTGTGAAATAAGATTTAGTCCCGTTGTCGCATATTTAACTTAGTTACTGTTTAATGAGTCTTAGTAGTCCGTTCTTTGTAGGCGGCACTGTGGTCGACACCTCAAGGAGCCTGTTCCAGGACACCTCAAGAAGCCTGCTGATGCCTGATTTGTGATGAAATCCATAACATTTATTACTTGGTGTGTTGACGTTAAGCTTTATCACCAATGAGAGCATAGAGGTTCCTTTATTTTGCACTTTGCGACCAAAATAGTAATATACGAGTATTAAACGAGAGGGAAGTGACAAGTAAATATACTAATGTGAGCAGATGAAATTTGTTAGTAAAGTTTCTAAGTAAAGTAATCTAATTCATTTGGCGTAAATGTGCATAAAAGGCTACTTAAAAAACGCTTTAGCACCAGAATTTTTTTTATTTAATTCATATTATAAAGCACTTGGTAATTGCTCGTATAACCCAATTTATAATAGAAACTGAATGAGATTTGCATTTTGCATTGTGAATGAGATACATTGTGACTAAACAAACAATACATTATGACACAAGTTAGTATCGCAGTGACTGTGTTGTTATTTGGTCTAATTCATTGTATAATATATGTCGTTTAAAACGGCTGTGACTTTTAAGAGTGAAATGAAACATAGAGTATTTTATTCCATTTTTAAATGATACTTATATTGCCGAGCTATACAATGATAAATTGTCGCACTAGAGTTATGTCACACAGCAATGAGAGGCAGCTGTTGAAGTGCGCATGGTTGTGATTCTTCGTGGTGACGAGCCGTACACGGAGGCACTTGGTGGCGACGTACACGCACACTGAGAATGTGCGAGGTTGACGTGGGTGCCACCGGGCTGCACCCTCGTCAACGTTGCTCCTCTCAGTGTGCTTGTGTTGCAGCGCCCATGTGCGTGTAAGGTGCGTCATGTGCGCTGGTCCAAAGTCGACCTTGTAGGACCAATTTTTGTTACTTCGACTCTTGATTTCCATTGCGGAAAGTGGAGTAGCGGTCTTACATATCCTTCTGAAGTTGGTATCGGTGATACACGGAGGAGAACTCGGAACTTTTTGTTGAATAAATTTACATTGGGACATCTTAGAATTACTGAACACTTGAAATTAATAGATAGAATTTCGAGGGGTGACTGAAGTATAGTCACTACAACCTTATTATCAGAAGTCATATCGTCTAACTATAATGTTACCAGATGTCGGAATGATGTTAGGGTATGCACTTGCAAAATGGTAAAAAGAAAAAGCATTTTATCAATTAATATGTATGGAAATGTACCAAATGCTACAATTCATTAACGTCTCATAGTACGCAATAATGCTTTCAAAAAATTCTTCTTTCAAATGTTTCTTAGATGTTTTTGTTTAGAATTTTGCTTAATAATAAGGCAATCGTAACATTTTTTACTCAAAACGTCAACCGTTAAAATGTTATACCTCTGTCAATCTATAAAATGCAAGGTTTGATGAAGCTATCATCATCTTCAGGCTAAAAAGTGAAGTAAATCATGTTTTTACGATCACATTGATAAAAATGTTAATCAATTATCCAAGTAAAAGCAGACCCAGTAAAACACAAAATTCACAATGCAAGACGACCATATACGAGCAATTTTTTGTACTGATAACGATCACCAGCAGACTAGCTTTTTCAGCCTGAAGATGATGATAGTTTGATATAAAAATTGCATTTTATAGATTGACCGAGGTATAGAACTTTAACGGTTGACGTTTTGCAGTAAAAAATGTTTAGTGAATTCTTTTTTATTTAAACACTCAATTGAAGAACTGAAAATATTTCGTAGAGTTGAGAAGTTGAAAAAGTAATCATAATTAAATTAACAATAAATGATGAAAGCATGTATTGCATATACGAATTAATATTACTACATGCAATTGTCTTTCATTTATAATATATTTTCAATACTTATTAAGAAATTTTGAGAATGGCATGAAATGTCTAATATTTTATAATTGTCACGTAAAGACACAAAAAATAACTAACTTGGTAGCATTAAATAGTGTGGCCACGCGCATTAATATTCATTTAAAAACTATCTCAATATCGCCAGGGCAACTGGCAAAAATTCGGTATTGATGAAGCATCATTCTTGTATGACACACATGGCAGGGGAAGGGGGACTATTTCCTGAAGAAAACTAAAAACGTGCAACATTTGTAATGAAATTTATAACAATCATTACATCGTGTGTTAGCGTCAAGCTTTCTTTATCACCAATGAGAGCATAGAGGTTCATTTATTTTCCTCTTTATGACCAAAATAGTGTGATATTAATCGAGAGGTAAGTGACAATGAATCTACTAATATGAGCACATCCAATTTTTCACTAAAATTTTATAAGAAAATTAATTGAATTCATTTGGCGTAAATATGCATAAAAGTCATCTTACAGAACGCTTCATCTCTTGAATACTTTAATTTAATTGATATTATGAAGAACCTGTTAACTGCTCGAATTGAAGACATGTTTATAACAGAAACTAAATAGAAACTGCACGATACAATCGGGATCGACAGAACACTCTATTAAGATCCGAATGAATATAAACTACCACGACTCAGGTCCCAGTAAATGCTTATAAATCCGGACGTAAAAATACGAATTAAGCAGCGGACCTCACATTCTACAAAAACGTCGGCTGTCTGTGGATGTCGGCCCATATCACCTGAGCTCATCTGAGCGTTGTTCGATGCAAGAATGATGTGAGCGGCAAAAATTTGAATTATCACATTTTGGTCACAAACGCGTAAATATCAAGGAGAATTTAATCGACAAATATCAATGCTGAATTCCAAGTTCTATGAGAAAGCATGCGCTCTTATATTTAATAAAAGTATGTTACAATATGGCTACTTGTGAAAATAGATTTTTCTCAAATTATCTAACTGTGTTCTATATGTTTCTGATTTTTACAGACTTGCAAATCGACGTACACTAACATCATTGTTATTTTTGAATTCTAACATTTTGAAAATTTAATTTTTTGAGCACCTAATATGACCGAAAGAAAGAGAACAGCAAATGTGGACAAGTGCAAAAGAGAAACAACAAAACGAAAGCAAAATAGTGGAGAAGAGTATGTCCGTCGTGTTTCAAAATGCGTTGTAGGAAAGCGCAGTCCTTGAGGAGCGTGTTCGTGTTAGAAAAATATTTCTCGTGAGAATAAGTGGGCAGGAAAAGGTTAGATCAAAATTCAAATTATTTTGGATAATAGGAAATTACAACGAGCAAAAAGTTACATACTGAAAGTTGTTAGAAAGCAAAGGCCACAAAAGTTCTCGTAAGAGAACAGAGCAGAAGACATACAACTTATTGCATACCACTTAATGTCCGAGGGGGAAACTTTTGAGTTTGCAAAAAGCTTTCCTATATATTCATGGAATTCCTGAAAAACTTGTTTTAAACGCTCTGAAAAAAAATCAGCAATGTTCATCAGAAAGATCTTAGGGGAAAGAACACAAGCAAAAATAAAGTTGATGAAAAACCATGAGCATGAGTAAAGGAACACATTGAAATGCTTCCTGCTTTCACAAGTCATTATTCAGCAGCTCATTCGCCCAATAAAGTATATTTGCGTAAAGGTAGTTTGACTTCTGTAAAAAGTGTGATTCAAATCTATAATGTGTGGATGTTTGAGAATTATCCGGAAGAAACACTCGTGAGCCTTGACTATTACAGACGAGTATTCACATCATACAACATCGGACTCTGCCTTCAAAATCAGACACTTGGACAACTTGTGGCAGACTGAATATGAACCTTCAGAACTCGAACGGTGCACAAACAAACGCCACGATTAGTGAGTGATTGAAATTGTATAAAAATATGACTAACGAAGCAAGACAACTCATGTAGTCTCTCATGAATAACGACTATCCCAATCTACTAGCAATTTGTGTAGACACACAGTAAACTCTTCCAACTCCGAGACTTACCTCAGGAATTGCATATTACATACATGAAATGTGCACCTACTATTTGAGAATTTCAAATTGGAAAACGAATCGGCTTACCATGTGTGCGTAGGATGAACTGACAGCAGAGCGAGGCAGCATTGAGATACACCAATGGATCGAAGAATATTCTCAAACTCAGAGAGGGAAACAACTGTAAGTTTTTCCAATAATATTGCTCTGGATAAAATAAAAGAACTAATCTTGTATTAATGTACCTCTCACAGATCCGCGGTGTTGTATTCAATTGTACTCGTATACAACACGTTTATGTGATGGCTGGTTCCTCTACAATATGTGCCTTTTGATGGCGAATTTGAACAAATTGAACAAATGCATATAGATGCAGTACAACAATAAAATTTATACAGAACATGATTACATCAAAGCAATTGCAACATCGGTGCCACAGCGTTTTGTAGTAGTGGACACACAATAATCAGAAATTCTGGATTTTGAGGTATTGAAAAGGAGCGTTGTGAAGCGAAAATCACATTCTGCTAAGTTCATAGACTCCAAAATATTAACGTTTAATTAACAGTACAAAGACAGGTTTGGTTTTAATTCGACATACAACCGAATTTCTTCGACTGGGCACCATGTGAGATTGCAAAACGGAAGGAATTCTTCTGACTCAACTGTGTTCAACACAACAGAATCACCTTGCTGCCAAAGAATTCGCAAATTCTGTCCTTACCAAATGAGAAAACTAAAGACCTCAAAGATGTGACTGAATTGATGCCAGGCGTTCACAGTGATAATGACAAAAATGGGCTTGATAAAGTACAATAAAATCGAAATGCAGATCAAAATGATCATGACTCTGACGAAGATGATATTTTAGATTACAAAACATAGGTACCATAAAGAAATATTACCGCAACATACATTCTTGTATACACTTGTAACTTAACTTGGCATTGATTTATCAATCATATCTTTAATATGAAGTTGTTTTCTGTTCCTCCTGTTTGCACAACAGTGACCTCTAGATGGTTTATAACTATTTGTGATGAAATTTTGGACTGTATTTTGAAGTGATATTGCAAGATTATAATTACATTTAAATAAATAATGATACTCTAACATATTATTAAATCCCATTTGAAGGTTCAAAGTTCTGTTAATTGCAAGTAAGTATTTGTACACCCCAAACTCTTTACCTCATATTGTAGAAAAATTACAAATTGGCGCTTACGTCGTTCTTCCACGGAACGCATCATTTGTACTGTTCTAGAGTGGTAGGCAAAGCATGGTTCACAGACGGCGCTATGACTGCGACCTAGGACTTCATGGCGTACGATGAGATACGCATCACCAACGAAGAGACGCACACCTGATGAGCTGCTTGCCACCTGACCTACACAGGCACAAGTTAGCAGGACCAACAACAATCCAAAGAGATCCGATCGACAGCGACCAGAGTGACTCACAGCAACCCAGAGTGATGGAAAAAATCAGATCGACGACCCTCTAGACCAAAGGGACGCATTATAGTATGTCTCAACGGCATTCATTCTACACCACATTCCATCACTTTTTCTCTCATATAAAAATCTCACTCAGTTAACAACATCTGTCTACTCAAGGTGTCTACTTCTCCACTGATTTAGCGCAGCACGGCCGAGCATTCAAGCTTACCATTGGGCAGATCGCCTTAGCATCTTCGATGAAAGCTGAGACTGCTGCGGGGCTGCACAAAACTGCTCTAGGCAAGACGTGTGCACCTAAAAGACCTAAAGGACCGAAGGGTACATTTTTCCACACCAGCTCTGCTAACCACATGAATGATGAAGCTTATTGTCAGTTTATAATGTCTTCTTCACGGAGGCGATATATGCAAGGGAACTGGTCATTCCTGCGCTTGATGTCAAAAGGGCCGTCCGTGAAATGTGAAAAGTGCCGATCAAGCCGAGCGTAAATTTTCACTCAAGTCCAATCACTTTATCTCCTTCGCGAGCTATGAAATTAGGCTGATTCTTCGTTGGTATAAATATAAATTCAATTACTTTGCCCTTTTCATAGAAGCAATCCTCAACTTTACACCAACGATGTGTAATGAAAACTTGTAAATCTGTACTGTTATTCTAAATAAATATCTAGCCTACAGAAAGCCATGATAATTAAATTAATTAATTTCTAGCTCATTTCGAAGTCATTAACTATGCTAATGAACTTATCGCTGCACATTTTATCGCTTCTCTGTTAACGTTCTGTTATTTGTTTTTGAAATGCGAATTTGGATTAAAACAAGCATTCCCTTTAATTGTACTCATGACAACAAAAACTCTTCCGTGTTTGATGAAAACGGAATGCACTTCGACCTTGTCAATTTTGACCTCCTCAGATATTTTGGAAATTGAATATTTTGAGTTTCTTAATTTTTTTGAATTAGAGTTGTACTTGAGCTAGTTGTGTTTCGAATTCCAGTGGAAATATCACTCCCACAAGTTATCAAACTGAGCAGAAGCATTATGAATGGAAAAACGTGAGTTCAACGTGCTCGGAAATTGGGATCTTAATAGCAATTCTGACATCACCGAAGTAGTTAATGTACTCTGAATATGATGTAAAAATGTTTAAACATGTTGATTTAAAAAATTTGTACTAATCATCTTCATCTACAGAATTGCTACATATCCCTTTTTACTTTCGCCTAGAATAATGTCGCCTGCTATAAAGAGAAACCGATAACATGTGAGCAATAATAGTGCATACGTGGGAAGAAATCCATTTCCTGAGCAGCTAGACAGAAAAACACATCGAACAGAAAACTAGAAAAATCAACTAGCACCTGATCAGGACGTTTCTCACAACAAGGTAATTACTAAAGTTCTACACAAACACGAGGAGACTGAAAAATTGACTTCGAGCAGCACTCGATCTATTGCTTACATCCTGCGATTACGGAACAAATGCATTTCAACAGTCTATTTGAAAACTCCCAATGTACAAAGAAACGCGACTAGACCACTATGAGCATCTATACAACGCACATTAAAATTAATTTGCTTTCACAGTACGCAACGGATGTGACTCCACATCACTCAAACATCTCAGTTACAGGTAAATAGACCACCTGCAAAGTCGCGTGCTCCTAAATTTCCCAGTCTGATTCTAGAATGTACCCTTCGATTGACGCAGAAGGTAACGAAATGAACGCATTAAAAGTCAATGACACGAATGCATTAATGAAGCACCCGCCAGCTGAGGCAATTCAGTCTTCAGAAGTCAACCTAGAACCTGATCAAAGAGAAACCAAACTTCATGAATTGGCCACAGGACAACTCCATAAATCAGCCAGAGATCAACTGCATAAATTGCCACAGGATAACTCCTCGAACTGCATGGCTTCTGTGCAAAACGATGGAACTGGCACAAAACCAGCCACTGAGCCAAATAACGAACCTTTGTCAAATCAACTAATTGAAAAAGAAGGTCTAAAATAATAATAATAATAACTCATTTAACGACAGCTTCGGTCAGAAACTATTTAGCTGTCGCTTTGGCCTTCAGGCCAAAG
>JACJUY010005136.1:43346-63432 GCA_014220935.1 Platorchestia sp. MABIK
CTCGGGTCCTCACGTTTGCCCCCTGGGAGCGCTAGTTCCCATAGATACAATAATTGTATCCCCCTGAGGGGCGTCTAAAAGAATGGCGACCTAAGAATACTGGTTGGCAATGTACAAAGGATTGTCTCAAGAATGTATGACATGCAACCCATCGCATCATCCCTGTTGCATCATATTATAGCTCTAAATAAAACTTGATTAAATTTAAATAGCAGACATCTCCCAACAGAAGTCTCACTGAAAGGATACGTGTACCATAATGTTGGTAAGCTTTGGCTAGCAAGAGATAAGAAGGTTCCATACTTTTACATCAAAGAAAAGTTGCTACCACATGCAGCTTACAACGAAGCAGAGACTCAAATACTTGGGCTACAACGACAAAACCTACCTATCAATATTGCAATCCTCTGTAGTAACCGACGACGATGATCTTACGATTCCCTTGACAATATTTTCAGCACTCCACACAAAGCCTTTATTGCTGCAAATTTCAATATTCCTTATCTTGACTAGAACTCATGACAAAGTCAAGCCCTTGGAAATAAGTTCATTGATCTCTTGTAAAGCACGTGTTTGAACAGACGGGACAAAACAATACATTTAATCTCATAATCACGACCTCGGATCGCAGAACAAACGCCATGTACAGGGTGCTCGGGAAAAATTTTACAGTTTTGCCAGGTAAAAGAAAAAGCGCTTGGTATCTATAAAATGTAATTGATTTCAAAGAAATTAAATGGGCAAGAAAGTTATGCTATTGTCGGAAGTTTTACTCAAAATCACCGTCATTAGCGCGTATTGCAGCCTCAATCCGGGCCCGGAACTTGGAGCAAGCTGATTTTACACCTTCCCTAAGACACGCAAAAACCACTTTAATTATATCGATTAACTGATTTCTTGTAGTACTGGCACGCCGATTGGTATCTTTCTCGACAGCGCCCCGTACATACTAATCCGTCGGGTTAAAGATCAAGGGAGTTCGGAGGCCAAACATTGGAATTTGTGTGCATCACATTTACCTCTGAGGGTAAGGATCCAAAAACCATGACAGTTTGGAGAAATTTAGTCTCCTTTTAGCCTAGTAGTCTCCAAAGCAGTCCTCTAGTTCATGCCAGATTGTTTTTACAGTGTTTTTGGAGCATTAAACAGCGACCATAATCTCCTTAATTTGATGGCCGGCCCGAATCATCATGATACCAATTATTGTTTTTCCCGTTTCAGGTGGCTCCCAGTCATCCATTCATGCTGTCATCGTGGCTATGAATGAAGTAGGGTTTAAACTTCAAACTCAAGTCAAGTTGGTATGAATGAATTTTAAAAATCTATAAAAATCAAGTTATTCTGTCAAATTTATCCCGAATACTAACCGTCACCCCTGTATAGAGGTGACGGACAAAGTAGATCACCGTAGGATAAATTTTGCTCTCGCAGTCAGTGGCTGAAACGCGAAAATAACGGAGGCGCATTACAAACTTTGCACGAGTAAACTTTAAAGTAGTGAAAGAGGAGCTCAGCAGAGTTGACTTCAAATTTCTAATGAAAAATAAAAATGATTAAGAATGCTTCACAATTCGGAAAGAAAGAACGCTCACCGCTTCAGAGCACCTAAATCTCACCACAGTGACTGATGCCAACCAATGATTCTCCCGGGTTTACACCACATAAATGCCAGACAACATTCGTATAGAAGACTTGAAATGAACTAAGACGAAGCCATTACTTGGAGCATAATCGTGCACACAAAGCCGTTATCGGATGATCACACATACAAAGCGGCGTAAGGAAATTAAAGTTGCAGCAATAGTCATAACAAGCCCACAAAGCTTCTACATGTGTTGAAAGACGACTCAAAAATGTGTTGAAAGGAGACTCAAAAAAATACAATTGAACGCATGATTGTCATTGACGGTCAGGCCTAAACAGTTGACAAAAGTGAGACGATACTTCAAAATACGTTATTTACATCACTGTTCACTAGGGACATTTTGAAAACTTCCATAACCTCAAGCCGAGAACATCCAGGCTGCCTATAACAAGCAATATAATTTCGGCGTAGAGTTCGAAAAAGAGCTCATTCTCTTGAACCCTAACAAATCAACCAGAAAAAGTGGCCCAGGACCGCGTATACTTCAGGAAACATCCGAATCAGTCAACCCATTTCGGACGTCTTCAATCGATCGATCGCAATTGGCCTGTTTACACAGCACTGAAGGCAGGCTAATGCTCCTCACATTTTCAAAAAGGGGAACAAACAAGTACCCAATAACTACTACATCATCAACTTGACATCTATCATCAGTTAAACGAAGAGAAGATTGCTCTAAGTCTCACAATTTGATAGCAGGCACTTTGGTTGAGTCCCAAGAAAATGCATATGTCTCAAAAACCTGGCACACTTTACGGTCAACCGAATATCCGAGAGCACGGAAGCCGTAGAGCTCAAATATCTTGACTTGCAGAAAGCCATCGATGAGATTCTCCACGAAAGGCTTATGGTTAAAATCTTAGACCCGTTTTTAAGAGGAACTACTCTCGTTGGGTATGAAATTGACTCACAGGTTACCTCTAGACAGTAGCGATTCATGAGCAATTTAGTAACTGTTTAGAAATAATTACAGGGGTTTCTCAAGGTAGCGTCGTAGGTCCTCTACTTTTCATAAACCAAGAGTATATTAAACGACCTTGACCTCAGAGTCATCAGTAAAATTAAAAAATACACTGATAATACAGAACTTTGTCACAGACCGTTCACAGAGCGAGACAAAAACTATTCCCGCAGACTGTCTTCTCCAATGGACCGCAACCTGGTAAATGAGCTATAGCATCGAAAATTGCACTGTAATAAACATTGGAAGTAACAAACGGTACTTTTCATCCGCACCATGAATGCTTCAACAATCGAAGCTATTGACGAACAGGGATCTTAGTGTCACTTTCACCAAATATATCACGCAAGACAAACAAGTATAAAGAGCGTCAAGAATACGATTAGAATTCTTGGCTTCAAAGCAAGAAAATTTGAATACAAGTCAAAAAACGCCATGCTCTCCCTCCATAAGGCATTGGTCCAACCACATTTAGAATAAGCAGTGCAACTATGGTCCCCTACTCTTTTAAGACGAGATATTAACAAAACATAGAGAATTCAACCCGACAATAATTTTAGAACTCAGTAACCTAAGCTATGAGTGCCCACTTTGACTAAACTCATTGAACAAGCAGGTAATCGAAACCCACAAATATTTGAATAACACCAAAATTGTTCCACCAGAAGGTGTTTTTGGCGCTGAGGACGCTGTTCGAACCAGAACCACTCCCTGCACCTAAGCGAATATGTTTAAAAAATACCTTGACCATTACCGGATTTGCAATTCCACAATATTCAAATAAACGAGCGTTAACCGGAAAAAATCCAGGGTGATTTAAAAAGTCATTAGTAAATGCGTATTTCAGTAGGTACTGTCGGAAACTCTGTTTTTTTTTTGTGCAATATAATTCTGAATTCATTGAAAATTATTCATCGGGTAATAGCGTCAGCAGGGCGAGAAAAAAATGGGACCTTCACTGTAATATTTCTGATAATGTGAAGAAGACTGTCAAATCTTGGGGACCACACTATTTATTACGGCTGCATTAAGAACTAATGTGCTGACATTAATGTGCTGTTCCTTGTGTATGAAAATTTATTTACCTTCAACTTTTGAATAAAGACGAAAGAAAAGAAGTGAAATCTAATTGAGAATGCAACGAATTGAGACAAACCAAAATAAATATGTAGCAAACGAAAGTAACGTCGCCTCAAAAATCATATCTTTAAAAACGGAAAACTATTCCAAGATGCGACGATTTGTTTAACGCGTTTAAGAGAAATACTTTGAAATTACCAAACCACACTGCATGGGGTCACTCTTCTCCACATGGAAGTGGATGGCCAAATGAGGTGCGGTTTGGACAGAAAAGTACTGGGTCGTCGTAACGCTCCTGCCAGCATGCTGCGAAACACCAATGCGGAAGGCTCGGCGGTCGAACCCACACACTCAGACGCACACTGCACATCTATTTGGCGTTTTTATTTGCTCTTTCATTCACTAACAGAAATTGTATGGAAAGAATCAATTCTTTTCACTTGCGTATAAGGCGGCAAGTTCTTTCTTGAATAAACTTTGCCATTAGGTTGGAACGGCTGAAATAAACCATTTTGACGCAATAACAGTGAGATGCAAAATGCTTCGTTATAGCTAGAGTTACTTGAAATTTGAAAGGTGCATGAAAAAATTTTGTACTTCACGAGTGGCAGGGAAATATAAAAATTTGGAAAACATTTTTACTATGAACACAAGAAACAGAAACACAGCTTGAATTATAATGACCTCAAGAAACAGTTTGATGTACAAAAGAGGTCCAACACGACGCCCATCTGTTGCGACGCAGGCGTTTGAACGCCAGTGCAATGATTGCCGGATGCGATCGAAGACACCAGGAGTTTCATTAATCCCTGCAAATTCGAAAAGGTTTGAATATTTCTTCCTCCGCGTCTGGGTCTCTTAATCTGCTACGGCATCCTCCTTCATGTTGCGCTCCGCGAAATGCAGAGTGTAGTTACGAATGTTTGATGCTACGCATCATTTCTGGTGGGGATATCGAACTGCTTAAATTTAGACAGTCTCCCGAGAATTACTATTTTCTGCACAGTAAGCTGGGTGACGCGTATCTGCTTATTCAGCTTTGGACAGTCTCTCGATTGTCGTTAATACTTGTGCAGTCGATGAAATGGAAACACACATATTTTACTTTCTAATGTATTGGAACACTCAGAAAACGAGATAAGTATTTCAAGTCCCAGTAACTCTTTAACGAAGTATTTTCGATCACCCGGTTATTGTGTAAAACGTGTCCATTTCAACGGTCTAAACCTTTGTTACAGTTTATTTGGATCTTATTCAAATAAGCCCCGCCACCAATGCAACACATAAATTCACCTACATGTAACTTTCGAAATAATGCACCTATCGACTTCAAATTAGATTAAAATAATAAAAATTGAAACATTCATTCGTTTGAGAGTAATTTGAAGTCGATAGGTGCATTATTTCGAAAGTTACAAGTGGGTGAACTTATGTGTTTCATTAGTCACGGGGCTTCTCTAGAAAAGATTCTTTTGTTCAACAACTGCCCGTCAAGCTGTTTACTGAATTTTCGGAAACAATCCACTTGCGAGACTTTAAAAAATGATGGTCTTTCTTCAGGAATCGCAAGCCTAAAACTAAACTGCTAACAGATTTTTCATTGTGTGGACAAGCTTCAAGAAGACCTATCCTGATCAAACCTTTCCTAATTTACCTTTACCCACCCTAATTTAAATTTGTAGCGAAAAACGTCTGATATCACGTTTTTGACCATGAAACATCACTTGCGACATCATTGTAACTTCAGCTGACTGTTTTACATATTTTTTTTAGTCACATACAGCTTTTTACACTCGGGTGATTTATTTGACTCTATAAACGAACATCTAAATCATTTTTTTATAAATCCAGCTGAACGTTTAGGCAAATCTGTCAAAAGATTTTTCTACATTAGTCAGTCAAAGTGATAGATACCTCAAATTTGAATAGCCCCTCATAAAGAGCAGACACTAATGCTGCAAAATAAGAACTAAAAAGCCTTCAAGTGATGATTTGTAGGAAATAAATGAATAATAGATACATAAATAATTTACATACCCTGAGAAGGAATGTCGACTAAGTTCATATGCAGTCTTAAGTGTGTAAACATACATTCGAAATTTGCAGAATTTTTTACGAGTGAATTCACTGTACAAAGACAAAAAAAATGGGAATCAATAAGTAAGAGAAATAAACATAGATTTAGTAAATTTGCAGTCTTGTGTATCAGTAAAATGAACCTCAAGAATTAGTTTAATGACCCGTGCGAGTTCTAAAAGTCACTAATTACTTTATATTTTCATTTGAATATTGCCAGCCACGTGTGTTAATTCATGCGAAGTAAGATGTAGAGCAATGAAGCTATCGGAATGAAAAATTGGTGATCCTTTTAACACGGTCACTACTTATTGGTAGATATGTGTACCACTCAATAAATTGCTCATTTACGTACCAGCAACAATGGCTACCATGGCACTACCTTTATTTAAAGTAGACTATGGCATACAAGTTGAAATAATACCGCGAAATTATATTTTTACTGCATGTTAAAAAGGATGAGAATGAAATGAAGTAGTAGAGATGGCTTTTCAATTCTGCTTCTTCTAACCTAACCAAACCGACCGTTGCAACCACAGAAATGTAGTGAACGTGCCAGGACGCTATTCTCAAACTGCTGTAGTGGTTATCTGTCATTACATATTAATACACGCAGTTTTCTTGTTTCTTAGCCTGATCAAATGAACGGCATCGAACATTCATCATGCGTATGAATTTGCAATGCTGGATAGCCTCCTCTCAACCAGACAAAATTTGAACCCTTCCTGGGTAACCATCATAAAACCTTGTTTAAGGTACTGATTACTCGTCGAAAACTGTAAACTGGGTATCGTCTTTAGCGTTATGATTTAGACATGGCTTGGCGGTTAATTCAAACATTGGTGCTGCAAAGGAATTCGTTGATGCAATTTTGAATTAAATACATTAAGGAGACGGTAACGGTAGGAATCTGTTGGATTAAAGATTTTCGATTTCTAAATTCATCTTATAGAGAATTTTCTTGCACATCCAGCGATCTAATTGGCTCCTAAGTGTGTGCATTGGTCCGTCTCTTAGACGGGGTAGAAGACGCCCACTAGCGTAACCTAGGCGAGCGCCCATGGATAGGTGATCACCCCCTTCCTCCCCTCCCCCCCGTATTAAGAGTCAGTTTTGGGCGTTCCTCTACGGGAATAGCAAGAAAGTTCATTCAGGGCCATGCTTGAAATGCTTCTAGCATTCTAACATTCAGTGATAAATTATGATGATGTAACTGAGTGTTTGTTTTGAGTCCGGCTGCCCTGAGTTTTCAGCTAATTGGCTTGTTGTCTAAACATCTAATCGCCTCCCGTAGTTTTGAAGGTACAGGAATGACAAATATATCAATCGAAAAAGCTTAAAAAGAGCTACGCAGCACTTTAGTTGGAACAAAAAAATTAGTTTGAAAATGAAGAAAGAAGAATTTAAAAAATAACAGCTGTTCCGAAACTTGCATTTATTGCTAATGAAATGCATCTTTTCCCACAGTTTCGAAAGTAATGAAAAGGCAATTACATTTATCGATAGGGCTCAAAAAAGGCTATGAAACCCTTGAGTTGAACGAAAAAAATGTCTTAGGTAGGAAATTAGGAGGAAAATTCGAATTTTTTTAGAAAACGGCTGTCCTGAACACTTGCAATTTTCTGTTTTAAATTCATTCTTCTTCCACAATTTTTGAAGAACATGAATGGAAAATATATCATTTGATGGAGTTTAGCAAATTCTATCGATAAGGGCATTTCATTTTTTTAAATATTCATCATTTTAAAAATTAAACGACGCGAAAAGAAGAAAGACAAGAAAGCAAGTCAATTTTTTTTCAGAAAATCACTATAATTAAAAAATGAAATTGTCGAAAATATACTCGTCCTTATCATTAGAAAACTACATAATCTATCTAAAAACGAATTTCCGGTTCTGTAGCTTCAAAACTGGAAGCATTGAAGAACTTTTCCTAGATCTCAATTTTAACGGGTTTTAAAAAAAAAATTTTGAGACAGATGCGAAAAAACCTATCGATCATAAAATAATCGTTGAATCATTTCACCCCTGTAGGGAAAATTCCAAAAAAATCCATCCAGAAATGACAGACTTTTTTTAAACCGTTACTGTCTCCTTAAAGAGACATTATTTGCGAGGTTTTTCATTCGTGATTTATAAAATAAACCTAAATCATCAGGGAAGATCGGAATATCATCATTTAAACCAGATTTATTATTTTCATACTGTATTGCAACAAAATATATCATAGCCTAATGTGCAGTTCTTTTTTGAAAATTCATTAGAATATTTTCGTTCAATTCTGACACTGCTAGTCAAGGATAAAAACATCATGGTTGACTAAGAGCATAGTGGAATTAGTATCTGATTACTTATCAGCAAGAAGACATGCAAATAAAAGCGAATTTAATTTCTCTATTTTAATTAGCATATTCTCATATTTGTGCGTTCAGTGTAACACTGAGAGAAATTTTGACACACCTGTGTGTGTCGAATGGTTATTCAGAAATATTTTGATACACATTGAAGTATTTCCTTCGACCATATTTTAAAGTGGTTGAAAGAGTTAATTCATAAATTCACGTTTCAAATAACTCAACATTTTTTTCAAAAAACCGAACGGTGTTCATATTTTATGAAAGGAGTAAAATTTTCACCAAAAACCTTCGCTAATTTACCTCATAATTTTTAGACGTTGTCTTTATAGTAGGATAATCAGTGGCCAATATGAGAAAGTGAAACATTTATGTAAAATAAAATTGACTTACTTTAAGTGTGTCATGGTTGGCACCCTTAAGTGAGTCGTATAAGCACATGATCCACTAAAGTGTGTCATAATGCATAGACTGACTATGTTTATTGCTTTTGTGTGCCGGTTTTGTGACAACTTGACACACAAAAGTGTGTCGGTTTGGCGCAAAAAATTTCAGGTGTGCAAATAATAGTTTGACAAGAATACTGATGCCGCGAGCCAATTAGTTCGAAAACATTGTGCCCTAAATTTGAACAATAAAGTTCATAAGCATTCTAATCTGCTGTCAACTCATTTCTCATGAAACGTTGAGTTCTTAGGTTCGTTTTGACTTTCTCCTACTTCGTTACTACCATTTTCGAGACTTTTGAGCAGTTCTAATAACACTTTGCAGCCAACTTCGTTTTCCAAAAGTTCGCCCCAAATGAAATAATTCCAGGCCATTGAACCAGAAGCAAAATTTAAAAGTAGTAGAGTATTTTGAAACCTTAGAGTGAGCACATAATTTTTGTGGACTCCTTGAATTCCACAACTTATGAGTATCATTCGAAAGCAGCATGGTTACTGAGTTGCAGCTTCACAAAACTGTTTCTGATAAAAAGTATACCATCGTTTGAAAACCCTACGTTTATAACGAAACAGATTAAAATTAAGGATCTTCCTTGATTTCAAACCAATAAGAGCACGTGCACTGTTAATAAACAAGTGAGCTTAACTACTCGAATGGTAATATCATTATCCGCTGAAAAGAAATTCACGGGAAAGTAAACATGAATTTCCTGTTCTTATTAGGTATTTGATAATAAAAATGATTTATGACTCAGTGTACACTGTTTCGATAACAGTTTAATTTTCAGTTGAAATTGCTGCATTCCTCACCAAATGCAAGCTGGTTCTTTTTTGTTCTCATATAAATTTTAAATTGAAAAGAGCCTAAGCTGAAATAATTTGAGACCAGTTGTACAGCAGCATCATGCTCTACAGAGTCAAGATTATACATACGAATGGTTTTTCTGTTTCTTATGCGAAAACAATTTGTCAAGGCAAACATCGTAAGAACTTTTTGTAATATTAGAGTAGTAGTTAATACGTAATACTCACCTTCTATGAACCGGCATGAAGGCACCTTCGTTTTAAATTGAAGTGAAGTAGTGGTAGAGACATTATTCATTTTAAATGCATTAGTGTTCCAGTGACAGAATAGTGGAAATGCAATTCGATTCCGGAAGAATGATAAATTCTGGAATATGACACTAAAATGTTTGAAGAGATACTCGTACTTTAACGGTGCTGAAGTGATTACAATTATGGGCTGACCGGGGTTGAAAATTTGGCCGGGGCCGGAGCCGGGGTGCACCCACGTCAAAGTTGCTCCACTCTGTGTGCGCAAGTTGCAGCGTCCGTGTGTGGATAGGGTGCGTCATGTGCACTGGTCCAGAGTTGACCTCATTGCCATTAGTCGTTGTATCGTCCAACGAGAATGAGTTACCAGTTGTCGCAATGCAGTTAGGTTGTGCACTTACTTGCAAAAAATTGCCAGTCGTGATTTAGAAATGGCAATGTAGTAGAGTACGAGCTTCTGTGCAATATGGAAGGTGTTTGTTGTATCTCGGAATGTGCCTTGTTGGGTGGGCGCTGCCGGATGTCTTTATCTCGCTAGGCTTCGGAGGTCTCCGTCACGATCCGTGGGGCGGAAACTACCCGACCTCCGGAAGATCTTTGTTGCTTGCGCTTACCTGACTTCCGAGCAAGACTATTAAAAAGAGGAAGCTGTAAGCAATGAACCCAGTATACGAATAAGCACCTTGCTGAGCGTATCATTCTCCTACTCTGGTAGCCATTAAGCTACCGATACTGTAGTTTGCAGCTACAGCTAAAATACATCATGTTGTGTAGAAAGAAGCGACACAACAGTGTTGAATCACCCGATGGTTTTAAATTCCTGCCTTTACCGGCGAACGGTCAAAATCAGGAAAATGTAATGTACATTGAAGTTGCTATTAAAAGCCGCACCGAGTTTCATGACTGGTTAAATGAATATGATTTACTGAAATAAAAAATATGACTTACCCAAATTTCCAGCCTGGAGATGATGATAGTTTCTCATCGAAACGTTGCATTTTATAGATTGACAGATGTATAGAATTTTAACGATTGACATTTTACAGTAAGAAATGTTTAATTAATTCATTTTTATTTAAACAACGGAAAAACTAAAAATGTTTCGTGAAGTTGAGAAGTTGAAAGAACGATCGTAATTAAATTCATAATAAATTATGAAAGCATGTATCACATACACAAATGAATATTATTACATGCAATTGTCTTTCATTTATAATGTAGTTTGCATTATTTATGTAAGAAGTTTTGAAAATGACATTAAACATCGTCCGATATATCATAGATGACACGTAAAGACAAAAATAACCAACTTGGTAGCATTAAATTGTGTAGCCACGAACATTTAAATTCATTTGAAAACTATCTCATCGCCAGAGCATCGGGAAAAAAATCGGTATTGATGAAGCATCATACATGAATGCCAAATATGACAAGGGATGGGGGACTATTTTCTGAGAGAAATTAAATAGGTGAAACATTTGTGATAAAATTTATAACATTCATTGCTTCGTGTGTTAGCGTCAAGTTTTCTTCATCGCATCTTCAATGAAAGCATTGAGGTTCCTTTACTTTGGACTTTGCAATCAAATTAGTATGAAATTAATTAAACGCAAAGGAAGTGACTTGTAAATATTCTGATACGAGCACAATAAGGTTTTTCACTAAAGTCTTAAAAGTAAATTAAATCGAAATCATTTGGCGTCAATGTACATAAAAGGCATCTTCCAGAACGCTTCAGCACTTGAATATTTTAATATAACTCATATTACAAAGAACCTGTTAGAATACTTTTATTCACTTGATATTAGAAGGAATGTGTTAATTGTTCGAATGAACGACATATTCATTATATAAACTAAAGAGATTTGCATTGTAAACAATACATCGAGACATACGAACGATACATTATGACACGGTAGAATCGTAGTAACTGTGCTCTTATTTGGTCTAACTCATATAACATTTGTCTTTTAAGACAGCTGAGACGTATAAGTGTACAATGAAACCTTAAATATTTTAATCCATTATTAAATGAAACTTCTATGGCAAAGCTATACCATAATAAATGTTTTTACTACAATTATGTCACGCAGCGACGTGTGGCAGCTGTTGAAGTGGGCGTGGTTCTTGGTGACGGTGACTAGCCATGCACGTACACAGACTCGCACGTGCACACAGAGTGGAGCAACTTTAACGTGGGTGCAGCAGGGGTCAACAAATTTGCCATGGCCGAGGCCGGGCCGCGCCCGGGGTTCAGACCGTGTCAGGACGTGTCACGACGACGTAAAGCATAACGCCGGTTAGTGGCTCAATGCATGTTGAACTACGATTGCGGTTGAGTACGTATTTGTCAAGTCACTAATGTTTTGCAAACTTGCAGTTGCAGTGCTTGTGGAATTAATACAAAAACAATTAGAGTAATTCAATATATCGGGTGTCCCAAAAAAATGTCCCTAACTTTTTGATTGATTGTATCTCCGCTTTAAATTAACATATTTGAATTGCATTTTTTCACAGTGTTTCGTTTCCTTTTCGAAAATTTTGTCTCCTTTTCGAATAATATGGTTTTTTGAAAATCGTTTAATAACCAGTTTACAGTGATCGATTTACTAGAAGAAGTAGAAAAACTAATTGTTCAGAGGAAAAGTTTTAAAAACAACACTGGTGTTCTTCATTTCTCAATACCTACTGTTAAAAATAATTTCACAATGATGTATCTTACATACCACTAAGTATGTACCACCTTCATCATTAATAAAACCGTGGACCTCTCCACCGTTTGAAAGAAAACGGTGAAATAATCCGCAAAACTTTCCGTTCAATGGTGGCTAAATGTAATACTTGCCCTGAGAAAAATGGAAAGTATGTCAAAGGATCCTAATTTACTTTATTTATTTACACGTTATTTAAGGTAGTGATTTGTTACTCTTTCAAAATTTTTGTTTGTTCGATTTTTTGGAAAGTACAAGATAAAGAAGACTATCAATATTGTTTTAAAAACTTTTCCTTTGAACAATTAATATTTCTATTCCTTTCAGTAAGTGGATCATTGTGAAGTGGTTATTAAACGTTAAGTGGTTAAGTGGTTAAATACTACATTGCAAAATAAGACAATTAAAATATGTTAATTTAAAGCGGAAAAACAATCAATTGAAAAGTCAGGGATATTTTTGTAAGACACCCGGTATAATGACTAAAAGAAGTGCATCAGCAGTATGGGATTACTTTTATATATCGGTGAAGAGTGTAGAAACTGCAGTGTGCACCATTTGTGAAGCAAATATTCGACGAGGAGCAGCTGGTGCATCTCAGAAAACTTTCTCAATTAAATCTTTATGGGGCCATCTAAAATCGACTCACAATGATCAGTTCCTGGAATCTGAAGGAAAACAAAACAAAAAAAGAGAATTGAAAAACAGAAATAAAACGAACAAGAAGAAAGACTAAATGTCCATGTATTGAAAACAAACAAAGACAGTTCATGTTGCAGCAATGACAAAACTGCCGATAGTAGCAAGTCGTCTTCGTCTACTGGCAAACACCTGACTTTAAAGTAAACATTTACTCAATTCAAAAAGTGGGAGCCAAATAATACTGATCAAATACATGGAGAGAAATTGTTCATTTACTGCCTTTGTAACGCGCGCAATCCGTACGACCCTGGGGAAAAGGAAACTTTTTTGAGTTTTATAAGGTTTTTGAATAAGAAGTTTCAAGTGTCATCAGAGGAGGTAATTAGAACTAGACGAATTCCGAACCTCAGTATCCAAATTCAGTTTGCCATTTCAGAGGAAATACAAAAGCAAGTGAACTAAGATAGCGTCTTCTCAATAACTACTGATATTTGGACCTCTCCAAGTCGAGATTCTTTCATGTCAATGAAAGAACTGCGCACCGAATTACAATTGCCATGGGTGGTAGCATAGATACTGCTTTTTCTTCTTAATGACTGCATGTTCTTCAGGATTGCGATAAAATCGCAGATCTCTTGAGAAATCGTTCTAAATTTAATTAAAAAACACGTGAATTTTTCACGTGTGGGTAGCCGGTTGCACTAGTACAATACTAAAAACCAGGTCAACTCCCCGGCTTAGGGCACTATTTTGACGAAGCCGGGGTCTGCAAATGTTGTCGGGGTTAGCCGGTTCCGGGGTCAGCAAAAATGACCGGGGTTGGGCGAGGCCCAGGTCTGTCTATAGCTACAATGCGATCATAGTGAATGTTTTCTGCGGTCACACGTAAATTTTCACTTTACGATGTTGCAACAAGACCGTTCTAATATGGATAGAAATCTCCAAGCTGAATTAAAGGAAAATTAGAATTCATTTCAGACAGTTCATCAGCAGGTAAGCATGCGAAAACAATCAAATATTTTCTTCCGACGCGATAATGCTTTCAGCGCAACTTTGAGCGATTCTCACACACGAAGCAGTTCAAACTGACGAAATCAATCCATTGCACCCCAGTTTCCCCTTCATATTTTTAATGTTCATGAGCTCTTGTTAGGCTACTTGTTCACAAATAATTTACTGGTGTCTGCCGTCTGAGCAAGAGCGCAACTAAAAGCAGCATCAGCGTCTGCAGCACCGTCGCTTCGTTAGAGCATTTTACTCTGACAATAAAATGCTAGAATATTGCAGGAGAAGCCTACATTGGGCGTTTATATTTGAACGCAGGGAACGGAAATGTTCATAATTCAAACTAAAGCGCAAGCTTTACGCGTGTTTATTCGCACATAGAGGGGCCGTTAAATTGGTTTCATCAAAAGGGCAAGAAACAGAATAAATTAAATGTCCGTAAATTTCATCAGCTTCAATCCGTCTGCAATATTTTGTGACCCTTTGAAGAGGTGATTTATGATATTGGTAGCAAAATATAAGAGCCTTATTTTGGAATTTAATTCTTAATTAAACGTATTGTTCTACAGACACTATTTCCATGCAACTTCTTCAGAGACGAATCTACGATTTTTCCCATAATCTATGAAATGAATCTATTGTCTCCACTGAAACACTGCCTGAGTAAAAACACATTTCTTGCAAGCATTCAATCTGTAGCTCATCGCAACTTTCATTAAACTAAATCAATGGTTGTTCTAACTGTTGACTTTGGATATTTTCTCTTATATAGGTTGTTGGCATTTCTACTGGTGTTTAAACACCGTCTGTAATTAACAAACGTTTACCTTATAGTTGTCTAGTGCTCATTAAAGAAAGCTCATTTAGCACCTCCTTTAGAGAAAACAAATCAGAGTTCGCTCTGCTTCTTTAACTCATTCTTTCACATTACTGCATTATGTTAATGAAATTCGATCAGCAGACAAAAGCGCAAGTTTTTTATTAACTGCTGACTAATTTTTTTTATTCAAATCAGGAATCGTTGATCATGTCATAGTCTATTCAAGTTGTTATAAAAATGGATTACCGCATTCTCCTGCAATATTACGAGAAAACAGGCACCTGCTTTTGTTGGCTGGTAGGAAACCGAAGAGCCGAAAAAAGTGTCAAAGAATAACCACGAATCGTTTGTTGCACGTAGCCGTTAATGTTTTAGCTCAATATTTTTTACACACTGATTTTAATTCAGTACCGTCTATTTACGACAGGATGCAGGATGAAACATAGCAAACCCATACGATACTTTCTCTCTAAGGGTTAAAAAATTTGCTTCACGCAATTCATTCACGCCGCAGAAAAAAAAGGCTTCTCAAAGAATTTTAAAGCAGACATCCCAGAAATAATATAGAAAACATCAAAAAAACTTCAGCTCACGACTAACGTTTCAATTCACCCCCAAGGTCTACCACGTCCTTCAACAAGCTGTACGAAAATTTATTTCAGACTACAAGGTACATAAATCATAAAATCACTCTTTAAAACCAAAAGAGCTCATACATTTTCTGGGGAAGCATTAAGTTCAAAACAATACGGGTGCGTGTAATACGATAACATTTGCAGTTTCCGGTTTATAAAATGCTGTCAATTAATCCGTAATCGATGAATTTGTTGAGCGCAAATTGTCTCAATAATGCTGTAATAATTATGTATCAAACAAATAAAAGCAGGTGATGAATGAGTTAGTAGGCCAAATGATTTTACTGATAGAATAAAGAAATAAATATCAAAGCGTTGCAACGAAATTGTGAAGTAGAAGCTATTTTTTCTTGGCTCAAAAATCAGCTCAGTGGATTTTTCGTGTGTGCTTAGTTTTTCGGGCAGGCGTGCAAGAAACAAAATAATGACTATCATTAACCAGCGCAGTCTGATATTCAAAATAAATATAAATTCGATGTAAAACCAATTAGAGGGATCAAATAACAAGGGACACTTCTTAGGGTTCATCATCACTGTTGTATGAAGCAACAGGATAACGAAGTAAAATATCTTGACTGAGGTGGCTCGGTACACCGTACAGCTGCTCCTCCACCACATGCTGGCTGCTGAGACGGCGTCCAATCGCTCAAGCTGGTAGAGTGAATGGAACACACGAGGCCTTCAAGGCGTTATAACTAACGATGGCGGTCGTTACAGCTCGCTACATTCAGGGCTGTCCAGAAGGTATGAGTTTTATCATTCTGGCTTGGAAAAGAAAAGAACGCAACATGAATCGCTTCATTGAAGACCTAGTCACAATCTCGATCCTATCAAGTGTTCATTCCAAATTTTTGCACTGCTTGGCGTCTCTTCCCAAACGCGGGGTTGTTCATAGGAGTGAAGCGTTAAGAGTCCTTCTTTTTTTCGAGCAAGTTGTTAAAATGTTTCTCAGATGACCATTTGTGATAGATCAACGAAGAATAAGTTAATGCTGGTACCGTATACTTTCGGGAGAAATTTTGAAATAAATTAAATGATTTAAAGCCTTCCGTTTTTATACCATAGAGCAACGAAATTTACGTGGAAGAGGCCTATTTAGCCTTACTGTGGTTATTAGAAATCTTGGTTTTGGTGAAATTACAATATTAAAAACTACCACTCTGATGTAAACGGACAAAAAGATAAAGTCCCGTTAATCCTTTTTCGTTGCGTAACCAGAGCAAAAAGTTAAAAGAAGTTTCACGCATTATTAGCTATAACTCATTTGAGAACTAAACGAAGGCTCTGATGACTAAAAATAATTGGAGTAACTGAAAATCGAAAAACAAACTTATTTTTCAGGTTATATATATCTTATTCTTAAAATGTTTCATAAAAATGATGGCAAAGGATTTGCAAAGTTCATCCAGAAGGCTTAGTGAGCGAAGTTACTCAAATTTTGAGTCACAATAAATAGCGGAGGAATAAATTTTCCCCACATGCTCGAAGTTAGCCGTCGCCGTCCCGCTCTCTCAGCCAGGCTTGGCTGCTGGCCAAACATGTCCCAAAAACACTTGATCCCTGAATGGGCATTTATCAGTGACTTCTGGAGTTGATGTGCGTTTTACGGTCCTAACTGTGAATGTATGACCCCCCGTTTCTCAGCTATCTTGCACTTTTCTCAAAAAACAGCGTTGTCTAGCATATTGTTCGAAAACTAACACGCAAACATTCGGCTGTCTTTAGAATATTTTTATGGCTATTTAACAAATTGTCCTATATTTTTCGATGCTATTTACAAAGGATTAAGATTCAAATAGAAACTCAACAAAACAGATTGGAATTGTGAATATGAATAATTGGCAAAGTTATATTTCTGCTTCTGTGACCCTCCCTCACATTGGTATGTAATATGAACAGTACCCAGTGTCAGGATACCAGGTTCTTTATTTATGCGTGATCAAGGTGAAAGAAACAGAAGACGTTTATCATATAATAATTATGAATTAAAGCAATAAATAGCTGTTGACAAATCAACATGAATATATATATAGTTACTAAACGAATGTACGGAAATAACTTTAAAAATGGAAGAAACAGGCATAGAGGATATTACTGGGATTTCATGAGAAAAAGTTTGCTCTAGATTCCTAGCAAGAAAAGATCACAGTGTGGTACTAGTCAGGCCAGACCTAATAATCCAACCAGAAACGACGGAGAAAATACATTGACAACTTTATGAAAGTAACCAGTGACAAAGTTTGTAATAATTTCAGTTCTCAAAAATTAATTAGGTGGCAAAGATAAGTCATAAACATTCGAAAGTACTAGCAGATTACAATACTTACTGAAGGGTACGGCAGACAAAACACAACTGTATCAGGTTTCAAGCCGCTCGAAGAACGTTACACTTTAAGGCTAAAAAGGTCGCACGGCTATGTGATCTACACATTTCCTCAATCTAGAGAAATTTCCCTGACACCCAGCAGGCTTAAAAAAATGTAATATCCTCCGATTATCGGTTTCATCTACATCAACCAATGTTGTACGGGTTGCATCCGGACGGATGGTTAAAATAGAACAGTAAACTTTTAAAAAAATATTCCAAACTTCTCCTACTGCACTGTTGAAAATATTGCAAAACAAGCGGTAACTTTTTTGAGCAGAACATTTGCCAACTGAAATAAGCTTACAAAATGGTATTTGAATATTCGCACAGTTCTTCAATCGAGACTTAGCAATGACACTTTATTCTGTTCTTGGTCACTCGTAAAATTTAATCTACTCACTTGATTGAGGCAATGAGAGACGAAAAACTATTTTCTAACTGCTTGAAAAGATTTACGGCATCATTTAGGAAAAAGGTTCAATATTTTCAAGTTGTATTTACCGCAAATTGTCTTAGGTGAATATGAATCAGTGATTAATTGAAAGTATACTGTATGATTTCAAGTTCATTAGTTTGAATTTAGCACGACTGGGATATTTTTTTGGTGTAACCTGAATGGTCTATGCTTTGTCAGAATATCACAAAGTTAACATGTGGAACTATGTTCATAGTGCGCTCGTAACTGGACGCAGCTCGGAGCGTTAGTAAAACAGAAGCTATAAACACTTTAGTTCCGCAGTATTCGATTTTCGAAGAGGTTCTCCGTTCAATCACGAAATTAACTTCTTTGATTTAGTCACCTTAGTTGTTGAGCAAAATTTCGTATTCATCAGCTATCGTTGGAAAACTAAATCTAAGAGCAGCATCTCATTTCAAACAACCAACAGGAAAATTAATATTTTTCAAAGAACGCATCAAACATATCATACGTATCATACATGTGAACTCTATCAACGTGAGAAGAAGTTGTGGATATTCTCTTCCAGTTTGATGAATTAATGAAACATATGAATCGAAAAGCGGTGCTCGACCTGTTCGTGAGCACGTCAGAGGAACAAATTCAACAGTATGAGGAGTGATAACAGGACTGGAACGCACTTTGATCCATTCCTTGAAGATGTTTTGATGCAATCTGGTGAAATGAGCAGCATGACAGCTGATGCTGCTGACGCTGCTCGAGATATCCGTCAGTCTTGATTAACCAAAATGTTATCATAAGTTTATGATGGGTGTCACTAAATGATGACGATAGTATCAATCAAAGGTTCCAACAAATAAATGATTTGCAATGGATAAGTTTCCCTTTCTTGCAATTATGAGCCTGGCGAGATCACGTCATTGATCTGCCTCTGACATGATATTATTTGCATTCTAGCGGAACAATTCAATTTCTGTCTCGGTGGAGCTTCACGTTAATTATGACTGGCTTCATTAGCTCTGCATAAATTATTGATTGCTGTTATTGAGAGATGAATAAATCATCGATCTGCAGTTCATATTACGTTTTCTACTGTTCGTTGCGGCAGCATCAGTGTTATGGCTCACTGAATCAGCACTATTGTGTACAGCATCGGTGTCGTAGGTGCTGATCAGTCTTATTTCTTACTGCATCATTGTCAGTCTGCAATGCATTACGGTCATTGTGTACTGCTGCAGTTTCAAAGTGAAGTGCATAAGTGTCAGTGTATTGCGTCAGTCACAAATTTCAAGTTGCAACATGCGGCAGATGTAAAAATGCTGTTTCTTATCCAAAACTGAAACAACTACTTTTAGTTGCCTGAGGAAATGCGCACATTGATGTTTCTCACAACATTTCGAGGTACACTCATTTCTTTCTTGTAAGTCGTGTTCGATTTCCAACTCCAGCAAAAATGAGATTTTTTTTTTTTTGGAAATGAGCATCACTTCACCACGTGAAGAAGACCCCAGGAATCATAATATATTTTATTGCCAAAGTAAATTCTATTTTTATTCGGTAATTTACGCTTGAATTTTACCAACGCAACTGAAGTAGACAACATTAGTATCCAGGATGTCTGTGATTCAATTATTCAGAGTACAGGTATAAAAATTATAACCATTACTAAACAGGATCTTCAAATCTCGCGTCCGGTTTAAGGGATGATTGAGCTGTGTTTGGGGAACAGTTGAGGTGCTGTAGAGATAGGGTTGAGGTGCTGTAGAGGTAAGGTTGTAGAGATAGGGTTGAGGTGCTGTAGAGATAGGGTTGAGGTGCTGTATGAATAGGGTTGAGGTGCTGTAGAGGTACGGTTGAGAAGTTTCACGGATA
>JACJUY010005137.1:8661-35991 GCA_014220935.1 Platorchestia sp. MABIK
TCTTTGACCTTAATTTTCTTAACTCTTCCTGCCATAAAGTTTCTACACTGGACGAACTATAAAGTTCAGTAAAAAATTGTGTGGAGAATTTCCGTCCACACAATCTAGCCAAGATGAAATAAAAGCAAGAACAAGGAAAATCAATTTATTTAGGACTCCCGCACCTTTCAAAGCTTAGGAGAACAACGTTAAAATAAACTAACCTAGTGGTTCATGTAGGACAGTGGGTCGTTACGCCAAATTTTTTTTTATGTAAAAATGGATCCACCCGGATTCTATACCAACACTCCTACATGCCGCATTGCAGAAGTTATTGCTAAAGAAACAGATGCTGATGTGATGTTGACGATGCTTCTATGACAATTGAACTAGTTGAGCCTATTATAAAGTTTATTTATGAATTTGTCATGACGCATGTATAACTATGTGCGATACGTCAGCAGAAAGAACACCATGGAGAATTGTATCAGAAAAAAAATTCACTATAAATGACGATTGAGACAGGCTCTAGACATTGCCCATTAGATTTCACCTGATTTAGATTTTGTTTTGTTTCATTTTGATGGTCTTTTTCTCAATAAGTATTTATGATAAATATCTACAATTTTCCTTCTCATACGAAATTATACCAATTTATGAATATATGTATTCATTATTTTTAATTTTTGATGGATAAAATGTGCAGTCCATACCAACGTACGTATTTCAACTTTATTTACCGAAGTTTTAGCTGAAAGAAGTGTTTTTGTACCACTCTGTTGAACTCCATTCGGCATGTCCCAACGACCAAATGTCCTTCATACAGGACGTTAGAATAAAAGTAAAACTATGCTGAAATTTTGTTTTCCAGTCATTGTAATTACTGCAATTGACAATAAATTACTCATCAGAAGCCCAAAAGAAAAAATTCTAATGGCGGAAATTAATTTGGGTTATAGAAGGCTAATGTTGTGGTTTCGTAAGACCAAGTGGACTGAAATGTCGCCTTACATTTTTTTTTCAATGTACAATTTTTCAACTTACTACACTCATCTCTAACCTAATCAGACACCGCAATAACAAGAAACTATTGGAAAAATTTTTTTGCATGAATAAAAAAAGTGGTCCTTAAAGGGATATCACATCTGCAAAACTTGTAGTATGCCTTCGAACTGTCGCCTGGTACTTTGCACAACCACGCAATGAACTCCTTCATTTCTAGCCCCTCTTTCCTTAACTTCTGTAAATATTTTTTATGATCTTTACTCATTTTAGTGTTCATATTTATCACTACATAAAACTAGGTATCAATTCAACCACCAATTTATGTTTATGTAAGTTTTCAGGAACCGGTAAAGCCCTGTTTACACTGGTCTACATTTTGTCCCAGGCTCACGTGTAGACGCCTCGTTTGGCGCTTCACATTAGCCATCAGCGTTTAAACTAGACATTGAGCAAGCCACGGAGAGCGCGCTGCTCAAAACCAGTCAGTGTGTGGCCAGCTGCTAAGTAATATGGATTGCTGTCGATAAGCTTGTCTGAATATTGTTGCTGCATCGTAAGCTACGTAATCTCTTTTTATTTGCATGA
Source organism: Platorchestia sp. MABIK (assembly GCA_014220935.1). NCBI lineage: Eukaryota > Metazoa > Arthropoda > Malacostraca > Amphipoda > Talitridae > Platorchestia > Platorchestia sp. MABIK. The sequence goes on from JACJUY010005137.1 coordinate 10,231, forward strand.
GCGAAATGTTACTATATTCGTTCATTTTCATTAAAATATAATGGAAAGCAGCCTCCTTACATTCGCAGCTTTTAGTGTGCCAAAGGCATTGACGGGCTTAGTACCTTCCAATTAAAAGCAACGTAGTTTCTCCCTGCAGTGTTGCGTCAGCCAAAGCGGATGAGCGAAAGGCGCTACTTCACTTGGTGAATGCCAACTGCACACTGACTGGTCTAGAGTTGCGAGGCTCTCGTGCAGAGCGCCCCGCGAATTCGATCAGAGCGAATAGGGAACTTCGGACTCACACACACAAATATGAGCCTCAGTGGTGAGCCTCGTATGTCAGAGTCACGCCTCGCGGCCGAAATGTCCCCTTGTGTAAACACCCCTTAACGCACTTCTGTTGGTGTCGCGAATCATTCGTAATCAACCGCGAGGCTGATCTAATGAACGAAGGATATTTGGCGCGCCCAGCCGACTCGTAGTTATCTCGTTTCATAACCGTTTCAAACGCGTTCATTCGTAGTTTTGAACATTAGTTGAACTAAATATTTGCTCAAAATTAATTTTAGAGAGCTAAAAATATGCTAGATGCCAAATGACCATTGTCACGATACGCAAGGCTTGGGCGTATGACGTAACGATTGAGGAATTTAAACCTTAACCGTCAGAGTGGAAAAGGAAATTAAAAATGGAAAATACACAGGAAGAGGATGGACAGAAAAGGTGGCAAATAGAAATAGCAGTGATAGCATGTGCACCACGAGTTTACCTTAGTTTTATCAGCATGGATAATAACGACAAAATTTGAAAGATTTTAGTTAGATTTATTGAACACGTGAGTTAAAATATGGTGATTATCAACGAGCCCATTCTGACACAAAATGAGAGACGTGCGCTTCGCATCGTAATGGGCGCCAGCAACGATTGCATGTTTTAACGTTCCACAAATTTTTATGGACACTATCAAAAGAAGATTTACTCACAATGAACCAGAATTAGAAATTAATATATAGCTGGGCTAGCGTTTGCACGAAATAAATGGGGATAATGCAAAAACAATAAAACCCTTGACTTACACAAGGTATCGAAATGTGGAACACTTTGCGCTTCGCACAACGTGAAACTTTCAACATCACAATTGAAAAAAATCACTCTGAACAACGCGCCATTTTACAACACATTTTCAGTGTGCTGTTTTGTACCTAAACTTGCACTTATGATCACTGTTTCAACTTCTCAGCACCACAAAACACTCGAACTCCTCTGCAATTGGTCGCTGCTTTTGATTCACTGCCGGCTCCATTGTGCTGTTGATAGCGCTCAGCTGCGCACCCAGTGCACCGCCGCGACATGGTGATGCCTCTTCATATTCCCGGCGTTGATGACAGACGCCTGGCAATCTTCCGTTGTTTTGCCGGGGTGTACCGGCGATCTTGCCGGTACCCCAGCCTCGCCCTCAAATCTATGCGCCTCTCCTATTAGGTGACCGAGAGAAAAATCCTCTCGATTCTTCTTGCGTCCTGCTTTTATGCGTTCCACTTGGTTCCTTCTCGAAAGTTCACGAATGTTCATGGTTACAGACAGAATTTTAAATCTGATTGGTGAAATTTTTGCTTGTCCTGACGTCTCGAAATCTAATTGGTGCTTGCTCTGACACACCCACTGGCGTGATCCCCTCTAGAGCGCTCATTGGCGTACGCGATGCGGCAGTCTGCTTAAGCCTTCCCTCTCGCTCCGCGAAGCTCAGCCGTTGTTGGTTCTCACGCCTGCTCGGTCAGCCTAACGGCTGACATTCCAACGTCTATCGCAGCTTTTCCGTGCTCTACCTAACAGAATATTGCCTAACGAAATATTTCGTTACACCAAATTTGGATGCTAAACAGCTCAAAAATATGCTAAATTGGTAACACTGACTCTGTCCAGCGTACTGTCGGACAATCTCCCAGCACAAAAACCAGCGTGCTGGGAAATTTGGTCATTTTTTGAGCATGCTTGTCAGCACGCTTAGGAAATTTGGCCAGTGAGTAGCAGCCTTAACAGGCACCCATCGGCTCTTCTACGTCCAACACTGAAGTTCATTAAGAAATCTTTCGAAGGAATTCGAGTGACGAAAAAGTCATTCTTTGCTTATGGAAATTTTAATGTTGACTTGACAAATAAAATCAATCAGCTAAGCAAACTTTTGTACAAACTAAACCTATTCCAATCGGTCAAAGAACCAACTCATATCACTAAAGTCTCTAAAACTCTCCTCTATCTCACAATTACAAATAATCCCACGGCGATACTCAGAAGAGGAATGTCACCCTCCGTCTCCGATCACAACTCCTTAGAATATCATATTAATATTGCAAAGGAAAAACAGAAATTAAAATTATATGATTTATCATTTGAAAAGAGGCTGCTCGGTGGAACTATTTTATGAAAAACTAGTAAACACGTCCACCAAATTTCAGAACAAGATGCAATCTGATGATGTTGACATACAAGTTTCAATCTTCATGAAAATTTTACAGTAGCTCTCAATGAATGCGTATTTTACCTGACTAAAAAAAACGAAGCCAAAAAGGGCTGATATGGATTACAGACGAAATGAATGAGCTGAGCAGATTAAAGAATACTTACTTGTGCGAGTGCAAAAAATAGGTCAAACAGTTCTTTATGCAAGAGGCATATGGAATTTGAAAAAAATATTCGAAAAAAAAACACATAAGCAAAAGAAACTCAGTTGCTCAAAAAACTATTGACGGCAAAAAAATAACCCGAAATGAACTTAGGAAATCATTAGTGTTTATATGCAATACATGCGGTCCAATATAAATATTTCGAACGCGTAAGTAATTTTTAAAATCTCTTGGAAACACCCTCGGCATTTTTAATAAATTTTTGAAATGGTAAAGAGACTTTATGAACACCCTTTATATATGTATTCACATATATAAGTACGTAAATCCTAGCATACAGGCAATCACATCTCATAAGCATTCTACAAAAATGTAGTGTATTGTAGGAATATGTTTTGAAATGTAGCACAATGAGCAAAAAAATTCGTAATTACTTTTCAGTAGGTTCTGCAGCATGCAATTACCGACACGCAAGATAACGTGCTGTTTTGGGCTTAAATTCCATCATTGTTTGAAGGATTTTGATACTCTGCAGAACTTTGTTCCACAGCAAGGGGCCTGATATTGGCAGAGCTTTCTGCCCATTGTCAGATGAACGGTAGTCGGGCATTATTTCTCCTATTCGGCTTTAGGTTGGTTACAGCGGGGGATGTGTGATGTTATCTCTCAGACAACTTTACGCTCCGAGCAGACTATGAAAATCTAAGGACTTTGAATATCAATGCCCGAAGCGAGTGTCTGAGGTACTAACGAACCCGAAACGAAGAAAATACAACTGGAATAAATGCCGTTCTATTGGGAATTTCACCGACAATACTGGCACACGAGGAAAATATTGCTGTTAGGTAATAATGCACCAAGATACATCTTGGAGGACCGTCAGGCGTGGTGGAGTGGCAGCACGGATGGCGGTAGAGTGACTATTGAGTGCGAAGCGGCGGTAGAAGCAGCTTAGGCTATAGCTGGCGAAGTGTCTTCGGGGCGTGTTGTGAAGATCGGAGCCGCGATGAGAAGACTGGCTGAGCTTCTACTGCACTCCGTTATATAAGCCCTGGTGAGTGCGGTAGCGCGCTGAGCGTGCGTCCCCATTGGTTGGTGGTTAGGTGGTGTCTCGACACCGGCCATGGCGTGGGGTGGTGCCTCGAAGACTGCCGTTGCGTGGGGTGGCGCCTCATAGCCCGTCGTTGCGTGAGGTGGCGGCTGGTCGCTCGAAGCTTGTGTGGAGGTGTACAAGCGAACGGCTTGTTGAGGCCACCACACTGTTAAGTATAGAATGGTACACTCGCTAGAAAATAATACCCACTGTTTCCATGAGCGTTTATGTATGCATTGTGAAAGCTAGTATTGAGACATGATCAGCCATTGACGCCTCATCATATACACTTATAGTACATGTATTAAATTCAACTGAAATAGCTGAAATAATCATATATTTGTTATTAAAAGATTATCAATACAAAGGTTCATGGATTTGAGCTATAATGTCGGGTAATGATCTAAGTTTTAGTAATAATAGAAGTACAATGCGACCCACGGTATTAGCAAAACAATTTTTTTATTGATATTTCGTTGAAAATCCTCAGCCTGTCGAGAATTATGTTTTAATACGGTAACAATGTGTGCTTAGTTCATCTGGCAATATTTGTTAATCTTCTGGAGAGGCTGGTTGCACAATTTTCCTTTGTTCAGCTTGTTTTTTGTAATATACGGTGAACCACACTATTAGTCCATTTGTATAAAATTCAAAATGCGACGTGCTAATGACCTAACAGACGAAGAAAAGCAAGCCATCATAAAGGAAACTGCCAAGAAGACCTCTTGTGCCAATATAGCTAGGATTTTAGGCCGCCATGTTAAAACAATTCAACGTTTCTTGAGGGATCCTTCCACTCGAAAGGAACGGTCTGATAAAGGCGAATTAAAAGCTCTAAACACGCGAGAAATCAGAAAAATCAAGCGTGAAGTCTTTAAGAAGCAGGGAAGCACCAGCAAAGCAATTTTTGAAAACTCTGGTCTGAATCAAGTCCCAAAAACAACCCGCAACAGAATCTTGAGGACTATCGTAGAGGGGAAATCTCCAGAGAAAAAGCCTCCATTGACACAAAGGCACATACTCCTGAGAGTTGAGTGGGCTAGGTCGTATATGAAACTACATATGAAATGTGTTCTATTCACGGATGAGACCATAGCGACCCTCGATGGCCCAGACGGATGGTCCAAAGGATGGGTTGGATTAAGAGTAAGCTCCACCATCGTTTTCATCGCCATCAAGGCGATGGTGGTGTCATGTTGTAGGCTGGGATTGTGAATAATGAACTTGTAGGCCCAATAATGGCCCGTGAAGGAGTTAAAATTAATTCTGCGAATTATTGCGCCCTTCTCGATGAATATCTTGTTCCTTGGCTTCACGACCAGGTTTTGGATCGTCGCAATAAGTTGGTTTTCCTGAAAGACAATGCACCATCGCACTCAGCAAAATCAACGAAAGAATATCTTGTTTCTCTCGGGTTCAAAAACCAGAATTTGATGGTATGGCCACCCAATTCTCCAGATTTAAACCCAATTGAGAATCTGTGGTCTATCATCAAGCGCAAAGTTTATTCAGACGGCAAGCAGTTTTCCTCCAAAGCAGAATTGTGGGAGGCCATACAAGTCGCCGTAAGATCCAATGATGGTACTACTATTGAATATTTGACCAATTCGGTTAATGAACGCATTTTTGAGGTAACACAATGTAATGGCCGTTACAATAAAAAATGAGCTCATTTTTCTTGTTTTTTTTTGCCTTGTTCACAGTTGCAATTCCTGAAAAGTACCTTTTGAAGTATTATTTACTAATTTTCATACTAATATTTAACTAATTTTCATACCTCGGACTAATATCGTGGTTCAGAAAATAGAGCGTGGATTTGATAAAAGTTAGTTTCTAATGGTAACAAGCAAACAATTTCTAAAAAATAGCATTATGAACATTGTACTTGATGACTGTACGACATATAAAAATATCAAGATATATTAACAGTAAATGATGGTTTTGAAGAAAAATCAAGTTGAACTAATACCGTGGGTCGCACTGTGGTGCTATGAGAAGCAATTTTATGTCTGTAGACTGAACTCCAAAATAAATTTATGGTTTTTGTCCACGATAACGAAAGCTTCCCCTTGACATATTTGATGACATGTTGGACATTTTAGATTAGATTATTAGTTGATTTAAGCCTCCCTATCCGCCACAAATGCGATTCAAAGAGAGGAAGAAGGAAGGCGCCATTTAGGATGGAGTCAAGGGAATGCGGAATCTATGCAGAAATGACATGGAAACAGTAAGTTGAGAAAGAAGATTATGAAACAAGATTTAAGTCGAAGAAGAAAGTAGTAGGTGCTGAAAAACAGGACAGCAGTGAACCAAAAAAAAAGATGACCCTTAAAATAACAGGCATTTTTTATTTCTGGAAAAAGAAGGTCTCCCTTCCTGAAGGCCTACTCTCAGCTCGGGCCCTCACATTTTCTCCCTGGGAGTGCTAATTCCCATAGATACAATAGTTGTATACTCCTGAGGGATTTTAGACATATTTGTTGACAGGAAGAAAAAATAAAACATCCATTTAATTATATTCCTTCATTTTATTCCCTTTTCCGTTCTAGGTTTAACTGTGCATTTTTGAGTATGCAATTCTGTAACAAAGTTCCTTTCATTTTACTTCATGAAATTTATTGAAAATCGTCATTTTTTAGAGCCTGTTTTGTTACTTTTCCCTGTTTTACAGCTTAGAGACTATTCTATGCATTGGTTCCAGGATAAACCTTCCATCAGGACCTGTAGATGGTTAATGCCAGCGAAATAAAAAATACATAAAAAAAAAGTTACATTTCATTGCCGTGTGCAGAAAATTTACTATCGCAGTGATAGATATCCAAGATCTAATTTTTCTCGCATAATTTGGTCAGTGCATACAACGATACAGTATGAATAAAAATGAAGGATGTTCTTCTATGCTCTGATTGCTGAGCAAACACAGCCGATACAACTACGCATTCAAGCACAGTTCCCACGTAAGCTGGAAAAATTCACGGTTTTAACGATGATCTAACTTTCGAACATTTTTTTTCAAAAAAGCAGGGAGCAGTTGCAGTGCTTCAGCAGGGACCTGCATAGCAACATGTGATTGCACTTAATTCCCCATCGTAACCCTCGGTGGTGGTGGTGAGGGATGTCAGCACGTAGTTTTCCAGGTTGTTCACGGTCCGGCAGGCTTTGAAGCGTACATATTCTTGAGGGAGACCGCTTGGTTGGGCGCCCTGGTTGTCACCTGATGTGCAAGAATATGAAAATTTCAGAGAATTTTTTTTTTTAAATTGTCAAATGATATATTGACTCCAAAATAGTTCTATGTTTCATAACAATCACGTGCTGAAATAAAAGCTGTTGAATGGTTCCACCTTTCATGACAAATTAGACGCATTAATTGAAGTAGATGCTCGAGCAGGGATCGATGTATCCATATAAGTTAGACGTTTCGACATAGAATAAAGGTTCTATAGAAGAATACTAAAGATTTAAACACTTTAGGCGTTTTAAATTGAAATAAGGGTTCGAAAATGTTCGACGTCCTAGACAATAGTAATAATTGTTGCAATCTCAATTTAGGAAATAATAAGTTATTTATTAATTTTGTTTGAAAATTATATGTTTATTAATGAGATCAACCACTTCATGTGTGTATTAAGTTGAAGCCTTTGGTTCTTTTCAGAGAAATACCAGAAGTGAGGATTAAAGTATGTAGTATTCAAGCAGTTCACTTATATCTCTTATGTTATTTTATTGCTGAGCACCCCTTGAATTCAGCTACCAATATTCGGTCTCTTCTCCCTGTAGGGTGCACATACATACCTGTATTGTCGCTATTAAACCTGAAATTACATGCTCATTTCTCTTCACATAATTTTATTATCATTTTGACTTATTTATCATGATTTTCTATTTCTACAGCTTCCTTTGCACAATTTATCCTTGAACGAAGTGTTGGTCTTGGGATAGTCATTCAACCACTTCATGAAGACAATGGAGCGCAATATTCAATATTAGATTTTCTAACAGCTATCTTCTAACATTATAATCATCTCATTTTCAACATCGTGGGGAAGTAATATTGCGAATCGTACTTTTTCGGTTTATTCTTTACCGAAATTTCTAATCAACACGAAATATATAAAGCTCACGAACAACTTTATTTGCAACCGTTAACGTACATATTTTACTTTGAAAGTAACTAAGAACCATCACGTAAACTATTGATTTCCTAATGTATTTAGTTAATTTTATGTCATTCACTCAACCTGCGAAGGACGTCCCTTTTTTGCACACAAAGACGACGTGCGATGATGTATTTGCATTTCAGTATAAGAATGTTCGTTTAATAAGCAATATGTACAGCCTCTAGTCACAACTCTACAACAGGGCTAAAGAGATATCTTACATTTTATCATATCATTAAATATGAAAAGGTTTGAGGTAACGGACAAGATATTACCTGACAAGCAATCACTTTTGTTGACAGTGCACGGAGCTGCCAGCGTTGCACATGGGCCAGCGCCACCGCCAAAACCTGAGGCGAAAATACTTTTTGTTATTTTGGAGGGTTCAATCGCAATTACAAACTACATCAAAAATGCTAATCCATTGAAATATTACGCTAGAATGGTACTCAAAAATTTAATTTCTTAGGAGGACAACAGAATTTAAATTTTTAAATCACTTCTATATGACTGCGTGAACGTCACGAAATGTTTGTATGAAAATAGCAGAGCATCGAAGTAGAAGCTTCCGTACTGGGATTCAGCTACCACATATCTCATTCTGCAATGTGAAATCATGTAGACAAATGCAATGTGCCCGCCCATATCTCCTACCGACTGTAAAATTTTAGACTCGATTTCAAACTCTAATGATGTCCGGATTTCAGAGTCGTTACGCATTTTCAAATGAAAAATCTAACCTAAATAATACGGACAATTTATAACCTTTGTAAATGATAAATAGATAACGAACTGTTTATTACCTTCTCAATTTTACTATAGTTCTATATTTATAGTTCCTCCTATTTACTATAGTTCGATCTTTTTATTTAAGAGATATAATAATTTTTTTTTAAATGATGATGGAGCTGGACTCCAGAACGTTTTCTTAGTGAAATTGATTTTTTTTTAAGAATTTCAGCTGAATTTTGGCAAAAGAATCAAGGAATGCATACATATAATATCAAACATACATAAACTCATGCATACACTCACGCCTAACAACAACCAAATTTTCTAGTGAAACGAAACAAAATGTATTAATTAAAATCTATAAACCAACCCTTCATGATAACGGAAATGTTCTAATCTTAAGCGTTGTTGCTGCTGGTGCTGTGTTGTGCTTGCGCTGCTGCTACAACATCAACGCTCGTGTTGCCGGTGCTGGAACTGATGTTATAAGTGTGAACGCCAGTGCTGCTTCTCACGCCATTATTCTTGCATTTTTAAGTTTATGCTGCCGTTGATACACGCTGGCGCTGGTGCTACTGGCGTACTTATCGATGCGTATGTAGAATTTCCAACTCAAATTTCGTAAAAACTTTCTAGAAAGATTATTTTGGGCAATACGAGCTCACGTTCCGATATATACAGATTTTAGAATTCATGATTGTATTTGACAAGTTTTAACATTCATATTTTGTAACGCGAATGTTTTTCATCGTCTGCAGAAATAATCATACAACTATTCCAGAATCCAATGTATTTTATTTGAGGGGCTTGAAATTATGAAATAATCACTTGTTCAGACATTTTTGTGATGGTATTCAAAGTAAGTAATATTGTCATCCTAGTTATGAATATGAGCTTCTATTTTCGTATATACTAACAATATTAACACCAATTTTAAGCCGAGGAATAAATTAAGGCTACCAAAATATCCGAGTGAGAGTCACAAACAGTGGCAGCACGTTACTTCTAATAGACTTGATACTAGATCATACTTTTTGATGTGAGTGAGTTTCTTTCATTATGAATAAGTGTCCATGAGTCATGATGATCCGATCTCAGCTGTTACTTGCTATCTGTTCAGGAGCTAGAGTGCCAAATTTTTTTTACTTCTTCAAGGGATCGGTCGCATCCGTGAGACTTTCATTTTGCAATTCATTTTAACACAAATGAAACGTTCATTTCTGCAAATTAAAAAATTCTTGCCGAATTTTAGCATCAAAAGCAGCTTTCCTCAGCTAAAGTATTTCAACAGCATCACTTTGAAATTAATGTTTGCTTCCTAAAGAACCTGTTGGAGCGTCCTACTTAGGTTTGCCTCACATTCCTCGTAGCAATTATTTGTATGGATTCCTAAGCAGGTTATCAATGCTCACTTTTGGTTCATATTTCGAAAGTGATATCAACGCTTTAGAAAAGCAGCTTAAAATGGCAACGCACATTTGCTGAATGCTGAAGCACTACTTTCCTACCTTCCTCGTGTTTCAGTGAAGGAAACTAAACTGATATTCTTTGTCTCCACTCCGTGAAATTGAAGGGAGAAGCAGAATGGGATACGTCTCTTCATTTCATCACAGATAATGAAATATTTTCAGAACCTAACTGAAAGTTATGTTGAATGTGGTGAATGACCACGGTGAGTAAACGACATTCCACATTTCATTGAGTAAGCAAAACTGAAAGGTTTAAAAAATGTCGTCAGATACAGTTATCTATCTCACTGACTGTTGTGTGTAGGATTAGTGCAAGGTGAATTACACATTGAAGTGTGAGATGAATATTAAGGGTGCACGATTTTACTCACGAGAGAAAACATAATAAAGCACAGCCTAATGTACACCTATTTTATATTTTAATTACGTTGCTGCAAAGTTTCCAGCACTAAGATCTTTCCTTCCAGCAGCAACTTTGTCTTTTGTGTTTCCCCCCAGTTTACGAGTACTTAAGGGGTAAAATAAATAAAAATACCTGCACAAGTTGAAACACATTATTGTCAAAATTCTTTTAGATCCTGCATGATCTTATATTCGGAGTTAATTGAACAAATAAATTGAACGAAGTGAGTTGAACGATATCATTCGTGCATGATACTCCCCAAGTAGCAAGAAATTATTAGGCCAATATTGGGTTGATAATTATTTATTGACCTGATATTCGATTCTTGGATTACAATAATAGACTAATAACAAGACAATATCAAAAAAGATATACCTATTTATGATATCAATTTGTTATTGGGACAATGTAGTAAATAGTTTTATTTCTAATATTAAACTAACAGTGTGTATATATATATATATATATATATATATATATATATATATATATATATATATATATATGGATGATATTCGTACATGTGGAAACAATCTCATAATAAATAAAAATCTCGCAGTTTAATAAAATTTGTTAAAATATAAATTATTATTGCCCAAATATTGGGTTGATATCGTCAGCAAATAATACGGAGTAATTTGTATAAAATGTACCAATTAAGTTACTGAATAGTTATTTCAGTCATTAATGAGTGCAGATACATTTGACCGATATCAATAAATGTGAATACGTTACAATAATATGTATATTCAGAATTAATGTAATCACAGGTTTGTAATCACAGGCTCTTGTTTTTTCAGTCGTCCAATGAGTTTCGAAGGTCTAGTTTTTTCAAAAAATATGCTAAAATCGTTTGTCATATGTTACTATAGCAATAAATGTCTATATATTGAACAATTACGCATACTTGACGGGATCAAACTGCATGTACAGGTTGCCCGACCACTGGTACGAGCAACACAAAATTTGGACTTCCACTCCACGATGCCAACACCTTGTAGTGCCTTACCTTAGTTACCCCCTCAAACTTCAATTTTAGTCTATTTATGCTCAGTAATTGTAATCCATCTCAATGTAAATTTTACTCTGAAGAAGATTCAGCTTCTCCTTTGAGTGTGACCGATACCTAATGGTTGGGAAGAATATGTAAGGCCGCCGCTTCACGCCGCAAAACGGATCTCAATGGCTGAAGCAGCTATAGCTGGAGTTACACCTTCGATGTCAAGTCCATAGAGAAACAATAAATAGCAGATATTGGGTTAGTAATAATATCATTATCTGGACAATAAGTTTTACCAATATCAAGCTGAAATCATGAATTGAGTATTAAGCCAATGTTATTGTAGGGAACACCTCATTATGAAGTCAATATTGACACAATAATTAGTTGATATTGGGTTGATGATAATACTGTTATTGGGCCAATACATTTTTCCAATATCAACCGAATTTTTCAAAATAAGGTATTGCCCCAATGTTCATTTTGAATATCCAGCCAGTATTGAGACTGTATATTGGCTCAATATTAGGTCAATAAATTTTGCTACCTGGGTCTATTAAAGTTGTAGCATGTGTAAACTTTCCATGAATTGGCTCTTTATTTTCGAAATAGGCTTCCGTTCGTAAACAGAAATCTCATCATTAGTCTTACATTTTGAATTATTTTATCCGGTAGGCGTTTATTTATGAACAAAGAAACTCGGTAAACGAAGTAAACCCCGTTCTAGTGCTACAAATGTTCAGTTCCTACGAATGCGGTTCCCTATCAATCTTATACAACAATTAAAATTTCCTTCATTCGCTTACATCTCCCGGATGAGCTCTAGTGAATGTTCACAACCGGAAATACCTTCAAATATTTTTATTCGCTGAGGTACATTTGCACTAACTACTGGAACATGAATGGTGAGAAGCCGTGCCACTCAAATGGTTAATGGGCACCACTTCTCAGTGCGGTGCAACACCCAGCCAAGCCGAGCTAACACTTTCTTCATGAAGCCATCATGACCTTTCAAAAGCGTTATTCCAATAAGGAGCAAACCATTGTGAAACAAACGAACTGACACTTTATCACCTGCGTAGATGCTGTCATTGGCAATGCAGTTGGTTGAGCGCGGAGATGCTGGTCCTGTAAAAATTTCTTCAGTTATTTTAAGAATTCGAACTCCTTTTTTTACTGAGGTCTAATCTGTAAAATTTCTTTGTCAGACAAATAGGTTCTTTGCTCATGAATGCTTTTCTCGAAGTAAAACTGTCTAGAACAAACAAATAATGCAAGAAAATAAACAACCAATAATGACTGCTTAATTTTTCAACTTCATTTGAATGTAATTCTTAGTTTTTCTTCTCTATTACCTCCTATTTAAGTGGATTAAAATGTTAGCTCACTTAGTAAGAGGCTTTTTCATCAACTTTTTTCATTATTTTCTCCTCGGCGTGGGCGGATAAGCATCACACTTCAGACAAGAAAGACTGTTTCTCTCCCAATTTTGTACCCATAGTATTTTCACCCGACTTGAAGTTCACTGAGGATAATAGCTAATGGATATGGCCAGTGAGAGAAGTAAGAAATGAGCTTTGCAATTCATTGAGCTTGCTCAGCACTCACGCACTCCTCCTTAAATTGGGAAACTAAAAAATAAACATTTTTTCAACCAGATTGTTATGATGCAGCGATCAATAAAAAAGAAAGACGTTTCTCACAAGTCTTCTTCGTTTTCTACAATAGAAGAGAAATTGTATGCTCCTTGAAACACACTATGTAGATGACGAGAATCAAACCCTGACATAGAAAAGATCGTTTTAACGAAATTAGAGAGTGCGTCATGCATTTGAATTAGTTTGAATGTTTGATCACATTTCGTCTACTTTTAAAATGCAGTTATTTAAACTTGTTAGGTCAGAATTATTATTAGAAGAAACCCTGTCACTAAATAAGAAGAAGCTTAAAAAATTATTGGAAATTTAAAGACAACTACCTTGCTTTTCGTGTTAAAGCGTTTCGAAGTCTGTTAATAATACTAGAGAAAACAGCAAACTTCGGTTAAGTTTTTATTTTTTGTTCACATTTTCTGAAAGCTGAAACTTCAAATTCATGGTCTTAAAATTTCATGTAAAGAGCGAAATCAACCGGAGAAGGTCGCCATAACTTCATCAAAACATCATGAACAAATTAACTTAAGAGTTTTGGCCGATTGAATTCTCATCGGGAGTTTGGTTTACATCTATAAACAAGAATCAATTGGATGTACATACAGTAGGTTCACAAAATGTCAAAATAACAAAACAAAATTTGACCAGTCTAAATACATGGTCTTGAAGATACTAGGAGCTGAAGAAACGCATGGCGAGTTAAAACAGCCCTGTCCTGTTGGATATAACTAATCAAAAATAAATTCTTGAGTTTTACTACATCACCTGATGTGAATCTTAACTTATGGGAACAATAGTTAGTCACAGTTCTTCAAGGAGCACGAGGCTTGATTAATGTTATGATTAATAATATATGTGTGCAAAGTCGAGGCTTGCTTAAATGTATGTATGAGGCAAAGGATACAATGTTAAATGAAATGTATTTTATTCTGCACGAAAAGATGATCGAAAGTGACAGAAGCTATGCTACTGTTCAATATGCTCATAGAGAGGTGTCTGCAGTTTGGCGTGTTTGACGAGCAACTCAGTGTAGACAAGTCGATGGTACCATACCGCGGACTGCATATAGTGCAAAACAGTGCATGAAGAACAAACCTGTCAAATTCGGCTGTAAGATTTGAATGTTGTGCAATGCAAGTGGACAGCCTTATAATTTTGACCTCTTCTGTGGTAACGATGTCACAAGGAGGACGCCACTTGGCACCCATGTGGTGAATACAATGCTTGACTCATTACTCATGTTGATTCTCATGTTGTCTTTTTCGAAAAAATTTTCACCAGTCACAGGCTTCTGGCAGAATTAGCGGAAAAACTATTCGTGCATGCAGGACAATAAGAGATGGACGCACTGGTCACTGTCCTCTTGAATCAATCAAGTCGATTGAGAAGAAGCCACGGGGCTCACATGATTTTAAGTCCGATGGCACAGTGCTCTGTATGAGTTGGAACGACAATAGGACAGTAACTGTTGCTACAAACTATTACATCAGCCCACTGCACAAGGTTGAGCGATGGTTACGGGGCTCTGGCAAGAAAACGATTTCACAGCCTCATGCTATCAAAATGTATAAATTATTCTGGCATGGGTGGGGTTGAAATCTGTGACCACCTTTTGTCTTCGTACAGATCAAGAATTCGCTCTGACAAGTGGTAGTGGAATCTTTTTGAGCATGCTTTGAATTTGTCAGTTGTTGCTCCGTATAAAGGCTATTCATTGGCCAACCCAAACCAAAAGATGAGTCATCTTCAATTTAAAAGGGAGGTTTTAAGAACCCTTTTAACTCGTCAAACTCATAGAACCTGCAGAGGAGGACCAGCCTGTGCCCCTGCTGCCCTTGTTCGATATGATTGAGTAAACCACTTCCTGGAAAGCTGCAAGAAAGGAAGATGTGCCAAACGAATATGAGACTCAGCTGTGTGCAGTGCACTAAAAGGTTACACAAAGCCTGTAGTAGCTTGTATCACAAGCAGTGGTTGGAACGGTAGTGAATGGAGAAAAGAGACATTATTTTTTGTTATTATATCAAAGCTTATCAATATGGCCCGGAAAAACGAGACAAACATAAATTTTTTAATCTAGTTGTAAAACTGTTCTGAAAACAGAAATATATAACTGAGTCATGCTAGTATACTGTTACATTGTTATAATTTAAAGTATTTAGTTTCTATTGCACATGAACCATCAATATTTGATGAAATAATGGATACAAGTACGTATTACATGTCATTTCTTATTCATTTTGTCCATTTACGTTTATGATTCAATTCATTTGTTCCGGCTTCCTAATAAAATGATATGGTTTAAACTGTATTTGCAAAGTTTTCTAAAAACCTGTGTAATAGGGAGCAGTAACCGCCGAGGTTCTCATCTTGGGAACAGACTAAAAATCTGCGTTGCCGTGAACCTTTTTTGGAATGCTTTTAAATCTATTCTAATGAAGTCATTTGAGCACTTCATTCAAAATATTATCAAATTTTAATTAATGCCCAGGGAGCTGCAGGTTTTGGGTTAAACCCGAAATTTGTTGCTCAGTGTAACATAAATTTATTGTCGAGCATACTTTTCATATCACGAAAAACAACGAAGTTCCGTTTTTCTTCGGTACGTTTTCTCTGCATAAGATTTAAAGGACATAATTTTGATCAAAAGAAATATCAAATTTTTCATTTCTTCTCTCGGGTTCATTTCATTTTTTCCATGCTATGGAGTCAATTTTGGCAACTTTTTAAACGCATTTTCGGACCGAAATGAATGTATTTTTTTTTCGCGATTAGTTCCTGACAATTGGGTTTTCCCTCTATTTCCAGCTACTCAAGTCTTTCGGTAGTTGCACCTTCGGTAATGCTGCTTTAGAAATTTTCATTGCAATTTGTAAATTCTTGTGGTAGATGATATTGAAGAGAAATTGATTTTGAAAATAAAAAACAGTAGGGCGAAGTGTAAATTCTCGAGGAACACTAACGTTGTTTAAAAAAATAGAGACAGTTTTTGTTCTAAGCGGGCTGCATGGGATCAATTTGATAGGTAACTTTCAGATCTTTGTGTGTCCACTCCTAAAGCCGCCGTCACACGGAGACCAAATGGTTCCGTTTCATCATAATCATCTACAGTCAGCGGCACTAGTCGGTCTGTCCAGGGCCACGAAACAATCAGATTTCAGCCTTAGTTTGACCAAACTGGCCTCAAACTAAGGCTGAAATCTGACGGTTTCGTGGCGCTAGACAGACTGAGTTGTGTCGCTGACTGTAGATGATTATGACGAAACGTTACCATAAGTAAAATTGATACATCTCTGTTAATCGAAATTACAATATAATTTTATGAAACATAAAAGAGATGACACTTGCGAGCAAGAGCCGATTTGAGTTACACTCAGTATCTATGAAAATAAATAAAAAATTAAAAGAAAGTAAAATGAGACAAACACAAGGAAAGGACTGGAGCAAAACCAATAGATCCGGTAGAACAGAGAAAGAAGTGACTGTCTTTTCGACGCAGCTGTTATACCGAGCAAGGCTCATGCTTTCCATGTGCCGCTATTTTTACGATGAGTCTGTCGAAAACTAAATTTTCTTTAAATGTCAAAATAACTTATTCAAAGTCCATTGTCTAATTGAAGCTCTATACGTCTATATTCGCGTAAGATTTGAGAGAGAGAGTTTTACAACTCTCAGTTTTCGCTGATAATGTTGTCTCACTTGCTGTAATGCATTTTACAAACTGATAGGATGTGATTGTAATTTTAGCTCAGACTTTGTACCTCATAACCGTTCCCGACAACGCATTTTATTTCAAACCCACCTGTAAGATCGTTGCGGAACGGTAGGCTTCCGTCGTTCTCCTCACACAGGATGAAATGCTCCTTGCGCACGGAGCCGTCAGATTGCGAGGTCTGGACCATGTAGGCTCCAATGGGGCGCTGAGATGCAGCACAGCTCTCGCTTCCATTCACGTGCAGGCCGGTGGAACCGGAGGCAGCGGTCGTTGTTGGGTCTGTTCAATTATGAAATTTCGATGGAAATAAATGCATGAAATTATTAAATAATTCATTTAGGATTCGCTGATAACTCATTAAGATTGAATCACTGATACTAATTTCACTTCATAAAATGTAAAATAGTGCTTTTAAGAAGTTTCAGTAGATGCTATGACTCTCTTTTATATCTGTAGGGATGAAGATCGCTCGCACGCCAAACGTTCCACACTTCAGCATGATCTCTGATCCCCAGTGCATCAGCACCACAACAACTTGCATGAGGATGATCCTGAATGTACTATAGAACATCTTGCTACCGTTCAATATTTAATTTTTCTCTCCCTGCTTTGGGTGGACCTTAAAAGAGCCAGTTTCTCAAAGCCTCCTGTGAACAGCAGTGAAGGCCCTGATATTTGATACATTTCTGTTCGGGAACTTATTTCTGTACAGAATTGCTGCAAGCCTCGAGTACAAGTTCAGAATGCAATGGGATCAAAATACAAGTAAATGAACTGAAAATTTTTCTTGTAGGAAGAAGATAGTAGCCGCTCGAAATCAATGATCTCCGTCATTAAACAACTAAACCCATGAATGCAAACTAATGAGCTGGACATCCTTGCGTGAGTCTAATTAGCGTTTGGTTGCTATACGCGTAAGGAAAATATTTTTGAGAGTTTATCTTACCCACCTGCACTCAAGATAAAGATTTTATGCATAAGAATTCCAAAAAAACACTTGTACTTTCGGAGATGGGGAAAAATTTAAACATTTGTATGTAAAAAGTGTTATAATGAGCCTCCTGTGTCTTTGAAATGCACTATTCTAAAATATAGAAGACAAAATGAGAACTTCTTATTTACTCCCCACACGAATAATTTCTCGGACAGTAGTGTGTAACCTTCGCTCCTTGAATACTGTTCACCTGGGTTGCGGAGTCGGAGGAATAAATTTGCGACTCCGACTTCGACTCCACTTATTCAGAATTTGGCGACTCCGATTTCACTTTTCCAAAATTTTGCGACTCCGACTCCACCTTTTCAAAATTTTGCGACTCCAACATCGACTCCACCTATTCACGATGTTGTGACTAAAATTATACCTATTCGCGATTTATCCGATGAATATTGTGTTTCTTAATGGTTGCAGGTGTTGCAACGTGTACATATGTTTATTCTATTCTTTATTTACGAACGACTTTTAAATTGACAACATAATGTTAAAAATCAAGTTTTACTGTTATACAGGGTGTTGGAAACTTCAGAGTAAATATTTAACCGCAAGGAAAGTCATCGTAGCCGTACACTGTGGTGTGTTTTTTTGGCAAAATTCAGTTTTTTTTTTAAATTCAGTGTTTGTAATTTTCATTCCGAAAAACAATTTTCGCTAAAAAATATTCATTTTCAACCGATTTTAAAGAAAATGAACATAAAGTAATCCTTTCTATGCTCAATCGCTCATGTTGACAAAATTTTAAAAAGTGTAAAATAGCCAGGAAAATGACGTTCAAATTCAAAATAGGCTTCTCAAATTAGTAGTCACAATTATACAAAAAAACCCGAAACCTACGATGAATGCCTATTTCAAGACCTTTCAGATGATGTAATGCATAACAAAAAATAATCAGATTAAGTGCATTTGCTAGGAAAAAAACAGATATCAGTTTACCAGTATTGACGCGCACCCACTTGTTACCCTGTCACTGCACCAGATAGGCATGGCTAGACGAACATGAGTGCTGAGGTAAGTGGGTTTTGCTACGGTTGAAGAGAATGTTTGGATAAAGATACGGATTTGACAGCTTTAACCTGTTTTATGGTATTGACTATGGTACTGTGAACATGTTGAATCTCATTATTTTAACTTGAAGTAAATGGAAAAACAAGTTTCCATGAACACATTCATCCGTAGATATGAAAGAAAAAAGTTACGTGTAATTTTACAACAGAAAATTATTTAGCTACTGAAGCTCACAGAACGCTATGTTATTTTAGAACATAATGTATCATCATTCAGGATTTAGATTTAAGTTACAACAGATGTTCAAAATGCTCCCAGTTTCTTCTATGCACAACCTGCCCTGATTCTCCATAGACTGCCGTACTCGTTCGAACTCTCCTCTCTTTTCTGCTATGTCTCCAGCAGCCACCGCAATCCTGGCAATTAAATCTGTCTCTGATTCAACGGGCGTCTCATACACGAGGCTTTTCAAATGTCCCCACAGAAAAAGTCTAATGGGTTCAGATCAGGAGTTAACTGGTCCTCTACGTCCTATCCATCTGTCTGGGAACTTAAATGCTGAGTGTGTCTCTTGCTGCTCGTGAAAAATGAGGCGGGGCACCATCTTGTTGAAACCACATTCTGTGGCTAATATCAAGAGGAACACTTTCAAGTAACACGGGAAGAGTCCTTTGCAGGGAAACATTTTTAGTGTCCCCTCTGAGTGTTGCAGGGAAAATGCATGGACCGATCAAGTGATTCCCTACATTACCTGCCCAAACGTTGACACTGTACCGATGATGGAATTTGTCTTCAATAATGTTGTAGGGATTTTGTTCTGCCAAGTGGTGCCGGTTTTGATGGTTAAAAACACCTTCTCTTGCAAAATTTGCTTCATCTGTAAAAATAATGAATGAAGAAAAATTCCTATTGCCGCGAAGCTTATTAAGAAACCATCTTGAAAGGACAAACCGAGGCTGGTAATCTGCTGGTAATAATCCTTGGACTCTTTCATATCTGTAGGGATGAAGATCGCTCGCACGCCAAACGTTCCACACTTCAGCATGATCTCTGATCCCCAGTGCATCAGCACCACAACGACAACTTGCATGAGGATGATCCTGAATGTACTATAGAACATCTTGCTACCGTTCAATATTTAATTTTTCTCTCCCTACGTTGGGTGGACCTTAAAAGAGCCAGTTTCTCAAAGCCTCCTGTGAACAGCAGTGAAGGTCCTAATATTTGATACATTTCTGTTCGGGAACTTATTTCTGTACAGAATTGCTGCAAGCCTCGAGTTTCCTTGTGCTTCTCCGTAAGTCATATGAATGTCATCTGTTTCTTCATTTGTGAATCGTAGTATGACTGGGCAGTTGGTAGTGTTACTCTTAATGCAATGAAGTCCAGAAACGAAATGATAAGCAACTCATCGTCTAGCGCAAAATACTTTCTACGAAGCTAATAATTATAATTTGTTACAGTCCGTAAACTTTAAAAGTTTCAATTTTATCGTGTGAAATTATTCACACAATTTCGTTCTGGAAACTTTTATGTCATATCTTCATTTATTACAAACTTTAAATTTCTTTGAATATTAGCGACACGGTTGCAAATGCAATGAACCTTATTGAGGTTTTAAAGCAGTGATTACTTAATGAAGTGACAAAATAAGAGAATACTCACCTACACAAGATTTAAGCTGTGGTTCTCTAATCAACATCTATATATTAATAAGCCTAAAACTAAGTTCGAGGGTAACGCTCTATATCCAATAGGCTGAATAGGATAGGTTAGGTTAGGATAGGTAGGATGGGTTAAATTAGGTTAGAGTAGGATAATTGTAATTTTTTATAGTGTTTTTTACTTGTTTTTCATTTTTTTTAATTTCTTTTAAATAGTGTTTTCATTTATTATTTTTTATTTTTCATTTGTTGATTTTTGTATTTGTTAATTTTTCATTTGATACTTGTTTAATTTTGTGTTTTTTATTTGGTAATTATGTTGATGTGAATTTTTTTAATGTTCATTTTTATTTTGTTTTTTATTTTTTTCACTTTTTCAAATATTGCAGATTTTTCCATTTTTTTTTTATTTTCAATTTTTTTTTAATTTTTCAATTTCTTTATTTATTTTCTTCATTTCTTTCTCTTTTCTTTTTTCATTTCATTTTTTTATTAATTTTTAAATTTTAATTTCTTTATTTTTTTTTATTTAGTTCATTTTCGATTTATTTATTTTTGCCATTATTTTTTATTCATTTATTCTTTTATTTTTTATTTATTGTTTCTTTTAATTTTTTTTTCTTCATTCTTTTTTTGTTGTTTTTTTAAAAGATTTTGTAGTTTGCTTATTTTTTATTTATTAAATTTTTATTTTTTTCTATTTTTATTTATTTTTTATTTATTTTTCATTTATTCATTTATTTTTTATCCATTTTCGATTTTTATTTAATTTTTTTCATTTTTACTTCGTTTTCTTTCATTTTTTTAAACTTTGCATTGCATAAAAATTTGATGTTAAATTACTGTAATTATTTCAGTACTCTTTCCAAATTAAAGAATACCAATAAAATACAATTCCTTCATACTTTAACCTTACATGCTTGGAAGTGAGTTAATTATTGAAACCGTGTAATCTACACTGGTTTCTGCTCATTATTATGAAGGCGCCGTGACTCGCGGTGTCTACGAAGATACTATATATAAGGAAACAAGCAGAATGGATAGGATAGGTTGGTATATGTTAGGTTAGCGTGGGTTAGGTTAGAATATGTTATGTTAGAATCTTTCGAGTTATGTTTACCGAATTTTTCCACGGGTCTACCTAGCTTAACAATGACATTGGTTAAGTTAGGTTAGGATAGGATAGGTTAGGTCAGGATAGGTTCGGTCAGGATAGGTTAGGTCAGGATAGGTTAGGTTAGGATAGGTTAGCATAGGTTAGGTAATGTTGACCGAATTTTCTCACAGGTACACCTAGCCTAACGATGACATTGGTTAAGTTAGGATATGATAGGTTAGGATATGATAGGTTAGGATATGATAGGTTAGGATATGATAGGTTAGGATATGATAGGATAGGATAGGTTAGGATAGGATAGGTTAGGATAGGATAGGTTGAGATATGTTAGGTTAGGATAGGTTAGGTTAGCATGGGTTAGGTAATTTTGACGGAAATTTTTCACGGGTCCACGTTTTTTATGTTTGACATGTTATCATGATAGGTTTGATTAGCATAGGTCAGGAAGAGATAGGTTAGAATATGTTAGGTTAGGATAGCTTAGGTTAGATTGGGTTATGGTCGAATTTGTTGGATAATGTTGGTGAAATTTTTTTACGGATACACGGTTTTTTTATTTATGACATAGCTTCGGTTAGGGTAGGTTAGGACATGTTAGGTCAGGATAGGTTGGGTTAGGTTAGGATAGGTTAGTTTAGGATAGGTTAGGTTAGCATAGGTTAGGTAGGTTGTGTCGATGAAATTTTGTAGGGGTTCACTGTTTTTTATTTTTACCATATTATCAGGATAGCTTCGGTTAGGATAGGATAGGTTAGTATATGTTATGTTTGCATGAGTTAGGTTAGAATATGTTATGTAAGAATTTGCTAGGTAATGTTGACCGAATTTTTTTCACGGGTCCACCTAGCCTAAGGATGACATTGGTTAAAGTTAGGCTAGTATGGGATAGGTTAGGTTAGGATAGGATAGGTTAAGATATGTTAGGTTAGGATAGATTTGGTTAGCATAGGTTAGAACATGATAGATTATGTAGCATATGTTATATTCAAATTTGTTAAGTAATGTTGACAGAATTTTCTCACGGGTCCCCAAAGCGTATTGATGATATGGTCCGTGGAATTTCCACGGGTCCTGCTAGTTTTATTCTAATCTACATACATAATATATGTAAATTCCACCTCACCTAATAACTCTGAATAGAACAACTTGTGTTTTATCCAAACATTATCCTCAAACGTAGTAAAACCAACTTACCGCAGTACTCACGTTCGTCTAGCCATGCCTAACTGGTGCAGTGACAGAGCAACATGAGGGTGCGCGTCAATACTGGTGAACTTATATCAGTTTTCCTATTGACAAATGCACTTAATCTGATTATTTTTTGCCATGCATTACATCATCTCAAAGGTCTTGAAATAGGCATTCATCGTGGGTTTTCATTTTTTAAATTGTGACTATTAATTTGTGCACCCTATTTTGGATTTGAACATCATTTTCTTAGTTATTTTACACTTTTTTCAAATTTTGACATGTGCTCATAGAGCATTGAAAGATTTACTTCGTCACCAATTTTGATCAAAATTGGTTGAAAAATGAGTTTTTTCAGCGAAAATTGTTTTTCGGAATGAAATTTAAAAACTTTTTTATAAACTGAATTTTGCCAAAAAAATACATCACAGTGTTCGGCTATGATGATTTTCCTCATGGTTAAAATATTTACACTGAATTTTCCAACACCCTGTGTACATGATCCGTCAAAAATGACGAAAAAACAAACATATAGCTCCATCGTCATAGTTCCTGCGATAAAAATTTTCATGTACTTTTGCACTGGTGAAACTCGTATCACAGAAACGATCATTAAGGGTACGGTTCGGGTCAATTTCCGGATAATGGTAGGTTTTCGGTCAATAAACTCATCGTCTGAAGAGTTTCCAATGCGCATCCAATGATATAATTGAGTGTTCCTCTAGGGGAATAGAAAGAGAGTTCATTCATGGAATTGCTTGAAATGCTTTCGTTCTCAAACGAAACATTCTGTTGCTCAGTGATAAATTAAGATGGAGTAATTGAGTGTTTGCTGCTGAGTCATAAGCTAATTAGCTTGCTGTGTTAACATATAATCGTCTCCCGGAGGTTTGAAGCTACAAAAATGGCAAATGTATCAACCGAAAGCGCTCAAGAAGAGCTTCAAAGTAATTGAGTGGATTTGAAAAATAGTCTTGCGAAAAAAAAACGCTGTTCAGAAACCCGCATTTATTGACTTTTGATATGGATCCTTCCCCAGAGTTTTGAAGGTACAGAAGAAGGTACAAAATTGCTGATGAGACTCAGTTCAAAAATTAGGAAAAGAAGAAAAAACAAACTTTAGAAAAATGTCTCTCATGAAAACTTACCTTTTTGACTTTTGAATTGCTTCTTCTCTCACAGTTTTGAAGGTACAGGGATGGGAAGCATATCAATCAATAGCGACTGAGGAGATTCAAAGATCCGGTGCAAAAGTTTTAATTTTCAATTCATGTTGAAAATTATGAGCAAAATAATTTGAAAAAGCGGAAAAAGTGGACGGATTTTAGAGAAAAAACTCTCAAAAATAAAAAAAAATCACATCATGGAAAACTTTTGCGTCGGATCTCTAGACAAGACAATTAGCTATCTAGAAAATATTTTTTTCAGTTCTGTAAGTTCCAAATTGCAGGAGAAGAAAGATTTTCCGCAACACATGTTTTTTCACGTTTTTTCAAACAAAATCATTTTTTGTATAGGTACGAAAGAAAACTCACAATTAAAAAAATAGTCCTAACATTTACACCTATGGTAAATACTCCAGAAAAATTAATCAAGAACTTACAGACTTTTTTTCCCCTCAAAAGCGTCCACTTTTAAGCATCTTTAAGAACGTCACAGACGCACACGCCAACCAGGCAAGCAACAACTGTGTATTTTAATTTAAAATGTTATTAGCCAAGAATTTTTTTCAAAAAATTGCCACACCTTTTTACCGCGATAAGCTGCATTTTCTCAACAATACATAGATTCAATTCTTAGGCAAAATTTTTTACTGATAAACAAAAGTGAGCAGATGCCAGGTTTTTTATATTATTTGAATGGTATTTACAATACCATCCAAGCTAGCCGATTCCCATTGTAATAAAATAGGATAAATTACGCACAAACATATATTTATTTATGAATTGATGGAGACACCTGGTGGTTTTATTACATAGTGTGTATTATTCCTATACAAAGTGTCTTCTTAAACAAATAAATAAATAGATTTAGGTATTTCATATGCATAATTTCTCTTATGTTATTACAATGTTCAATTCAGTATTGAATTCAGTATTGAATGTTCAATTCACTACTGAAGAAATAAAATTAGTTGGTCTGTCTTGGTTGGTTGGTCTGTCTCCTTTTCACGCTCTTAAGGTCCCTGCCAGGCCCCTGCCAGGTCCTTGTCGGTCAGATGAGCATTTTTTGTGTTTTTGTTGAAAAAGGATTTCAAGGTGGTGGACTATTCGGTCCTTAAATTTTATGGCGCTACGGACACTAGATCCCTCTCCCCCAAGGGGGTGTAAGGAGACCAAAAATCCAGAATTTTCGTCCTCAGATAAAAAAGACGGGAAATGGAAAATTTGAAACCTTAACTTTGTTTACAATGCTTCAAGAACTCTAAAACTGTCTTTGGTTTTGTTCTAACATAAAAACTCAATGACTTCTGTTCTTTTGAAATATCCAAAAAAATGTACGAAAAAACTAGTTTTTCGTATTTTTCAAATAAATAAGGCCTAAATGGAAAAAGTTACTTGAGTTCAAATAATTTTTTTTTTTTTAAAATACAAATACTGACCAAATTTCAAACGAATCGGATCAATTTTTCAAAATCGTTGAAGTGACCCCTTAAAAGGACGCTTAATGATCGTATCTGTGACACGAGTTTCACCAGTGCACAAGTACAAGAATATTTTAATCGCGGGTACTATTAGGATGGAAACATTTCTTTACGGTCCACATGTGGAAGATTTTTATAAAGACAATATCGAATCCCGTCATTTATGACAGGTCATGTACACTGTTATATATATATACAGGGTGTTTCAAAAATACACGGCATAATTTCAGGTATGTATTTCCCACATGTAGACAATCAAAATAGTTCATTACAACATATGTCCGGAAATGCTTCATTTCCGAGTTATGGCCTTCAC